>APFE031128709.1:49736-112829 GCA_000404065.3 Pinus taeda
CAATAGAGGGATTCTATGGGGCACAGTAATAAAAATATGGGGACAATAGGGGCACAACAATATTAATAAGGGGTATAACTACAATAGTAATGGGGTAATCACTAGTATTATAGGGACCCAACAAAAGCTCATATATAACACCTAGAAATCCATTGTGATTGGAGAGCCTCAGATTTTGAGAGTTTGAGGTGAAGAAATACCCACCAAAGAATGTACTGAGATAATTGGTTCATCTAGCATAACTATGAGATAATTGTCACGTTGGGTTTCCTCAAATTCATCCTCAGCCCCCCCAAGGGGTGGGTCTTCCTCAGATGAGCTATTATCGGTAGCATCAATTTGAAATAATTTTGGTTCCTTGCATTTATGCCCCGGGGAGTATTTGTTATAATAGTAGTAGCACAATACTTGTTTTCTTCTTTCAGTCATTTATTTTGGAGACACCTTTTGAACCTTAAGTGTTTGGGTAGGGCCCTGAGCCTGGGTAGGATACCCCTTGGCTATGAAATTTGGGCAAGTGGACTGGGACGCTAAGGAAAGTTCCACCTTGACAACCTTTTTGTAGGTGTCCTTCCACGTAGGTGGGTGGTGCATCCAGACATGGGATTGGATGGCTTCTTTGATACCACTGATGAAACAATCCAAGTAGAGGTCATCTCCCAAACCATTAGTTCTAATTACCAATGTCTCAAAGGTTACAATGTATTCTTTTACTGTACTTGTTTGTTAGAGCTTAATGAGATGACCCAAAAGATTAGATTCCCTGTCAAAGTGGTCACATAGGGCTTTTGAGAACATGTGCCAAGTTACGTTCCTAAGATAACATTTGTGATGCCAATTCCACCATTTCCATTTCTCTTGGTCCAAGTAAAGGGCTCTCACACGTAGTTTTGTTTGATCTTCGCAAATATCATTAAGGGAGAAATAATGTTCCAATTGTGCTACCCATACTGTAAGATTAGAGCCATCAAAATTGTACATTTCCAACTTGGGTGGTTGAGGGTGGGAATGTTAGTGATTTCCATGGAAGTGAATGTGATGGATAGATTCTCCTTCGAGGTGTTCATCAACACTATTCTCCTCTCAATGAGACCTCTACATCATATTGGTGAGTTGTTAAAGCATTGTGGTAATTCAATCCATATTTCCCTGGAACTCATCCAACCTTTTTTCAAGGCTCTCAATCTTTTCATAGGCCATTACTTGAGATCCGATACCTACCATACACAAACCTTGGTCAATTACTTAAGATTAATCTTCTTGGAAAGAGGGTGAGCTCAGGAATCTATTGGCGGGGGTCACTTGAAGTCACTTTGAAAAAATTTGGGATCATTGGAAAATTGAGACTGACAAGTGAATGGTACCACTGTGATTAGCTTGTCAGCCTAAAGCTTATGGGCTAAGTCTCTTGCAAGCATCCCTAGATTGTAGCAGCAACAGGCCTCACTTCCCAAATAGTCTCATTGGCACTGTGAAACCCCAATTGTTGAATGTGAATTGCACAACAGTAGCAAAACCCCAACTGCTGGATCTAATTTCTATGGTGGTGGTAGAACCCCAACTGTTGGATCTAATTTGCACTGCGGTAGTAGAACCCCAACAATTGGATTTGATTTGGAAGATAAGATAGTGGGTAATCTTCAGAGAGTGAAGGGAACTATGTTCACAAAGGAGTGTTAGGTGCTACATATCACAATATACACAGGGGTCCAGCAATAGTACTTGGCCCAATCTTTTAGGTTGCTAACTAAGGAGGATCAACCATACCCTTAGTTGTATTACCTTACTACCCTATCATACGAGCAAGTAATCTCCCCGAGTTCTATTCTCAGTGTACTGTAGCAAAAAGATGGCCGACGACTTATCTAAGGTTAGGTTTCAAGTGAGCCTAGGGGGCTTCCGATATACCCAAGGGTACATGGAAGTGTAGTCCATGCATGGTTATGTCTAATGAGCTACTACTTGAAGGGATCCCTACAGGGGTTACAAGGGAGTCCAACAAGCATGACCACCTCTTGTAGTTCCTATGTGCATGCCTCCCCAAATCTATAGGTTTAAGTGCTCAATGACAAATCTTGTGGTTTAAAGATACTAGAACATGTCTCTAGCCTAAAACAATTCTGCGAAAATTAGAGGTACAACTGGCCCTGGAAAGTGCTCTAATACCACTTGTTATGCTCTTGACCTTCGAAAAATTCCAGAATACCAAAAATGTGAAGAAACATAACCTAGAACACAAAACAAAATGAGAAAAAAAGTAAGTATTTTATTATTCAGAAATAGATTCAATTTTCACTTACCTCTTTAAGGGGGCAACCTCCAGCAGAGTAGAGCTTGAATACAAATAAGAATGATGATATTTCCCTTACTAACTATGACTACTCATAGCTAAATGACCTCTGACAACCTAACGACTAGTGGTCCTTTGCATAACAAGAGTTAACCACTTTATTTATTAACTATGGCCCATTTGCAACTAACTGTGGTCCCTTTCTTAAATGTGGGTTTAGGGTTGGACCCAAACATGCCCTCCCCTATCAAAAGAATCCATGTCCTCAATGTTGAAGTTGTGGAAACTACTAAAGAATAGTGGTTGGTTCCCAAGTCACATCTTCTGGAGAGGCATCTTTCCACTTGACGAGGACTTGCCTGATCTTATGACCGCGAAGATGTCTTTCACGGGTATCGAGGGCCTATTCTAGTTGGTCCCAAGTGGGCCTTCCTCATCTAATTTTGGTAGACTAGTTTGAATTCTACAAGTGTTCCCCACCACTTTCTTGAGGCATGATACATGGAAGACTGGATGGATTTATGAAGTTGGTGTCAAAGCCAGTTTATAGGCGACTGCTCCAATGCATTGTAGTATCTGATAAGGTCCATAGAATTTTGGTGCTAGTTTCTAGCAACCATTTTCTTCGAGAGATGTTTGCTTATATGGTTGCATTCACATGTATACCTAATCCCCTTCTTTAAATGTCTGCTCTGAAGGATGATGGTCAACCTATTGCTTCATTCAATTTTGAGCTTGATGTATATTGTCTTTGAGATGAGTTATCATGGCGACATGGTTATGTAGGAGTTGATCAATTGCCTTCACCTTAGAATATCTAGGGATGTAAGAAATAGGTGAAGGTGGGAGTTGGCCATATACTGCCTCGTATGGACTCATGTTGGTGGCTTCATGATAGTTAGTATTGTACCACCATTGAACTAAAGGTAGCCATTGTACCCATTGATGCTACTTTTCTGAAGTGAAGCACCTTAGATATGTCTCCAAACATTTGTTGACTACTTTTATATGACCACCGGTTTGGGGATGATAGGTAGTACTTAGTTGAAGTTGCATGCTTTGCAGCTTGAAAATTTCTTGCCAAAATTTGCTAGTGAAAGTGGGGTCACAATCAAACACAATGGAAGTCCACATGCCATACAATTTGAATATCTAGCCCATGAAATATTGAGCGACCAAAGTGGGGGTAAATGGGTGGGGTAGAGTGCAAAATTGAGCATATTTAGAAATTATATCCACAACCACCATGATGATGGATTTGTTGCCCAACTTTGGAAGACCTGTGATGAAATCCATGGAAACATTCATTTAGACAGCGGTAGGGACTGGCAATGGTTGTAAGGTTCCCGATACCTTGATTGTTTCTCCTTTGATACGTTGACACACATCACATTCAGCTACAAAAGTAAGAATGTCATTTTTAATGCCAGTACAAAAGAAAGAACAATGAGCATGAGCATAAGTCTTTTGAAAGCCTAAATGCCCTATAGTTGGAGATGAGGGAAAATCTTCCAAAATATGGGTTTTTAGGGTGGATGTCAGCGATATAACTACTCGATCCTTGTAGCGAAGAATATCATCTTTCCAAGAGTATTCAGATGAGGAATTAGGATCTTCTCTCAAGTTATTAATAAGTTGGGAGAGAGAGGGGTTTGAGAACCATTCCTTGTGGGCTTCTTCAATCCAATATGGTATGGGAAGAGATATTGATAGTAGGGTGCTTTCATCCTCAAATTGGCATGATAAAGCATCAACTACTACATTGTCACACCCTTTCTTGTAAATTATCTCATAATCATATCCCAGCATCTTGGCAAGCCATTTATTTTGGTGTGGCGATGATAAGAATTACTCCAAAAAATATTTTAGGTTTTGATGGTCTGTGCAGATTTGGAAATGTCACCCCAAAAAATATGGTCACCAGGTGTCTACTGCATGTAAGATGGTCACCATTTATTTCTCATAAGTAAATTGACCTAGATGTCTTCCACTCAGTTATTGGTTGGTGAAGGCCAATGGTCAAACTTCCTGCATTAATACAACATCAATACCAGTACCGGAAGCATCACATTCAATCACAAAATATTTGGTGAAGTCTGATAGGGCCAATACGGGAATGGAGCATATGGCCTGTTTGAGAGCCATTAATGCCTTTTGAACTACATCAATCGATAGAAATGAATTTTTATTGATAATATTAGTGAGGGGTCTAGCAATGCAACCATAATTGTGGACAAATTTGCGATAGTAGAGTGTGAAACCCAAGAATCCTCTCAAGCTATTCAAAGTTTCTGGTTGGGGCTAATCTTGCATTTCATATATCTTTTTTAGGATCAACCCTCACTCCTTCATGACCTAAAATGTATCCTAAATACTCAAATTCTTCCATGTAAAAAGAGCACTTGGACAATTTGACAAATAATTTGTGATTTTGAAGCAGTTGCAAGATCAAGTCTACATGCTGAAGATGTTTGTCCCAGGTTAGGTTGTAGATGAGAATGTCATAAAATAAGATGAGGAAAAATTTTCGGACATATGGATTCAACTAGTGGTTCATGAGGCTTTGAAAAGTAGATGGATCATTACAGAGACCAAATGGCATGACCAAGGATTCATAATGGCCTTCATGAGTTCAAAAGGTAGTCTTGGGAATGTATACTTCCTTCATGCGTATTTGGTGATAACCAAAGAGAAGATCTAGCTTGGTAAATACTTAAGCACCATGTAGTTCATCAAGAAGGTCATCAACAACCGGAATAGGAAATTTGTCTTTGATAGTGAGCTTGTTGAGGGCCCGAAAGTCTGAACACATGCGCCATTCTCCATCTTTCGTTAGCACCATGACCACTGGTGATGAATAAGGATTGATGCCAAGACGAATAACACCGGATTCGAGGAGTTCCATGATGATGTTTTTAATTTCATTATTTTGGGTGAAAGGATATCCGTATTGGCACACATTAGGAGGTTGGTCCCTTGGGACCAAACTGATGCTATGATCATGTTCACCCCTACAGGGTGGAAGAACTTTAGGTTTGTCAAATACCTGCTGGTGGTGGTCTAAGACCTATTGCATCTTAGGATGAATATGAGGAGTAGCGGATTCAATGGCCTCTATGGCATTAAATTGTGTGATGACTCCATGATGGCCCTTTTTCAAAATATTTTCCATTCGATGGGAGTTAATGATAGTCAGAGCACCTGCCTAGAATCCATGTAATATATGAATGTGGTCGTTCTACTTAAAGATAATATATAACTCCTGGAAATCCATTATGATCGGGCCCAGTGTGCAAATCCATTAGGCACCCAAGACAATTCACAACCCCCCATTTCAATAGCAAACATGTGGGTGTTTAGGTGGTAGTCTCCCATCTAAAGTTTAATATTTTCACATCAGTCTTCACATTTCATGGTCCCCCAATAATGATAAGGACTTTGAAATTAGAGACTGCCTTATAAAACAATGAACAACTTCAACAACTTGCTTATGGATAAAATTATGAGTGTTTCCACTATTAATCAATACCACTATTGGTTGATGTTTAATAAACCCTCAGTTTTTTTAGAGTTTGAGGCAAAGAAATACTCGCCAAAGAATGTAGGTGAGATAACTAGTTCATCTAGCATAGTTGCGAGATCATTACTAGGCTGGGTTTCCTCAACTTTGTCCTCGGGCCCCCCAAGGGGTGGGGCTTCCTTAGATGAGCTATTATCAGTAGCATCAATTTGAAATAATTTTGGTTCCTTGCATTTATTCCCTTGGGAGTATTTGTCATCACAGTAGTAGCACAATCCTTGTTTCTTCTTTCAGCCATTTCTTCTGGAGACACCTTTTGAACCTTAAGTGTTTGGGTTGGGCCCTAAGCCTAGGTGGGACGCCCCTTGGCTATGAAATTTGGATGAGTGGACTAGGTAGTTAAGGCAAGTTCCACCTTGACAACCTTTTTTCAGGCATCCATCCACGTAGGTGGGTGGTGCATCTGGACATGGGATTGGATGGCTTCTTTGATAACATTAATGAAACATTCCAGTAGAAGTCATATCCTAGACCATCAGTTCTGATGGCCAATGTCTCAAAGCATGCAATTTAGTCTTTTAGTGTCCCTGCCTGACGGAGCTTAGTGAGATGGCCCAAAAAATTAGATTCCATGTCAAAGCAGTCACATAGCGCTTTTGTGAACATGTGCCAAATTATGTTCCCAGAATAACATTTTTGATTCCACTGCCACCATTTCCATTTCTCTTGGTCCAAGTAAAGGGCTCCCACACGTATTTTAGTTTGGTCTTTGTATATATCATTAAGGGAGAAATATTGTTCTGTTTGTGCTACCCATACTATAGGATTAGAGCCATCAAATTTGTATATGTCCAACTTGGGTGGTTGAGGGTGGGAATGTTGGTGATTTCCATGGAAGTGAATGTGATGACTAGATTCTCCTTCAAATTGTTCATCAAAACTATGCTTGTCTTGATGAGACCTCTGCATCATATTGGTGAGCTGCGAAAGCATGGTGGTAATTCAGTCCATATTTCCTTGGAACTCATCCAACCTTTTTTCAAGGCTCTCAATCTTCTCATACGCCATTGCTTGAGATTTGGTACCTACCATACACAAATGTTGGCCAATTACTTAAGAGTAGTCTTCTTGGAAAGATGGAAAGCTTAAGAATCTATTGGCGGGGTCACTTGAAGTCACTTTGGAAAATTTTGGACCACCAGAAAATTGAGGCTAACAAGTGAATGGTACCACTGCGATTAGCTCGTCGTCCTGAATCTTATGGGCTAAGTCTCTTGCAAGCATCCCCGAACTATAGTACCAATAAGCCTCACTACCTAGAGACTCTCATCGACTCTGTGAAACCCCAACCACTGAATGTGAGTTGAACAATAGTAGTAGAACCCCTATTGTTGGATCTTGTTTCTACGGCGGCGGAAGAACACCAACTGACGGATCTAATTTGGACTACGGTAGAAAAACCCTAATAATCAGATCTGATATGGAAGATAAGATAGTGGGCGATCTTCAGAGATTGGAGGGAACTATGGTCACAAATGAGTGTCAAGTGCTATAAATCACTATATACATAAGGGTCCAACAATAATATTTGGCCCAATCTATCAGGGCGCTAGCTAAGGAGGATCGACCATACCCTTAGCTGTACTACCCAACTACCATATCATACATGCAAGTAATCTCCCCAAGTGTTGTTCTTAGTGTGCTATAGCAACAAGACAGTTGGTGGCTTATCTAAGCGTAGGTTTCAGTGAGCTTGGGGGATGTCTGATATACCCAAGGGTATGTGGAAGTGCAGTCAGTGCACGGTTCTATCTAATGTGCTACTACTTGAAGGGGTACCAATAGGGGTTACAAGGGAGTTCAACAAGCGTGACCACCTCTTGTAGTTCCTATGTGCATACCTCCCCAAATTTGTAAATTTATGCACTCAATGATAGGTCCCATGGTTTAAAGACATCGGAACATGTTTCTAGCCTAAAACAATTCTGCAAAAATTGGAGGTACAACTAGCCTTGGAAAGTGCTATGATACCACTTGTTATGCTATTGACCTGCGAGAAATTCCAGAATACAAGAAATGTGAAGAAACATAACCTAGAACACATAATGAAATGAGAAAAAAACAAGTATTTTATTATTGATAAATAGATTCAATGTTCACTTGCCTCTTCGAGGGGGAAACCTCTACCAAAGAAGAGCTCGATTACAAATAAGACTCGATGATATTTCCCTTACTAACTATGGATATTTATAGATAAATGAACTCCAACAACCTAACGACTAGTGGTCCTTTGCATAACATGGGTTAACCAATTTATTTATTAACTATGGCCCATTTGAAACTAATTGTGGTCCCTTTATTAAATGTGAGTCAACCACTTACATTTATTAATATGAGCTTTATTGACTCTCTAACTAACTATGACTATGACTCAACTCATTGGGCTTATTACATAAATAAAGGGGTTACAATTGGACCCTAACAATATTCTTGTGGTTATAGGTATTGTTGAACACCAAGGACAGTGTTCCCCCAAGGGGGAGGGTTCTATAACAGCCCTCATGAAAATTCCATGTAATAAAAGTTAATAAAGGCAAAATAATAACCACCATTGATGGGACACTTATTCCAAGATGAATGTTGGGCAAGACATCCTAGTGTGGGTGTTCATTCAATTTATTATGGCTAAGGAAATTGGAGAAGACAATAGCTAAAGCTTTAGAGCGGAAAAAGGGCATTTTTGGCACATTTATTTATGAAAATAATGGAAATTAGGAGAAAAGGGAGGTGAAGTTCACAAGTTGCGTGCGAGAAGTAAATTGAAGGAAAATAGTGGAAAATTAAGAAAATAGAGGCCTAATTGATAAAAAGGCTTATGAGGATCAGTTTGTAACCTTTTGTGAATTCAATTTTGGATCTCTTTCATTATTCTCTCTCTCACACTCTTAGACACTTAAAGTTTTCTTGGAGCACTCTTTGAGGTTGTGGCATACCTGGAGTTTCAAAGAAATATGACAAAGGAAGAGAAGAAAAGCACAAGAGGACATCATGATCAGTATCTACAATAGGTTTTTCTTGTAGGTACCAAGTTGCATGTATGTTTTCTTCACTATTTTTGGCATGCATGGCATCTGCATCTGATTTATTGGTCATGATATGTCACTGGCATGGAGGATTTCCCAAATTGACAATGGATTTTCCTAGGCTTTCCATTTCCTAGATATCCATGGTGATTTATTTATTTCTTTGTTTTGTTTTGGTTGGTTCTCATGTTTCCTTTTTCTTGGGTTGAGTTACTAGTTCCTCGAAGCCCTAGTTGGACAAACACTTTTGAAGTCTTGTAACAACTTAGGTCGAGTTACTAGTCCTGGAAGCCTTGGATGGAAAAAATCTCTAGAAGCCCTAGGTGGGAGGAGTTACTAGTCCTGGAAGCCCTAGTTGGAAAAATGCTCTAGAAGCCTGGAATAAGCTGTGAGTTGAGTTACTAGTCCTGGAAGCCTTGGTTGGAACAAACACTCTGGAACCCTAGAAGGCTTGGATAGAGACCAATATGAGGATGGTTTTGTGATGTCTGGCTGTGAGGTGGAATCATTGTTTAATGAGTTGATTTGGATGGCCTTTCGAAGCCTTAGATGGTTTTGGAATGATGTGTTCTATGAGATTCCACATTCGTGCTTAGAATATGGCACAGGGGTGAATGGTTGAAGAGAGATTTGGCTCAACCATTCTATGTTCGGGTGGAACATGGTAGCACCATCCCAGGTTTGGATTTTTCATCATTAGTATTAGGTTATTTCTCCATGTATTTATATGAGTATTATACTTGTTTATATGTGGATCATATGGTTGTGGTTTCCTTGGTATTTTTGTTGTCGTTATGTTGGTTATGTATATTTTTTATGACAATAGTTACGTATGCCTCTCATCATATTTTTACTCGTAAATGAATGAACAATGTATCTATGATCTAATGGATGAAATTGAAACTAATGTGTTGAGGCATCAATGTCTATTAGTGATTCTCATATGAGTATGATACCCCTATGGCTAGAATTGTTGTTTACACATGTAGATTACATATTTGTGATATGTTTGACGAAATGTTTGTCATGGCTAGTATGGGTCTAGTAAAGGGCTTGTTAATGTATTTTCTGTAGTGGTATGATCCGGATTGTCCACAGCCTTTTGTTCATTGAGTCGACGTTTCAAACCCCAAAGGGGGTCCATCATCAGGACGAATAAGAAAGATAGAAGATGAATGAAAGATTTGTTAATGTATTTTCATTTGCATCATTATGTCATTGTTATCTCCATGTTCTGAAGGTGTTAATAAATTCTTGGCGGTGACCTAGGCTCTAGGCCTGAAAAAGTGGCTCAAATCCCGGGGACAATGGCATGCCTTGTCATGAGATCGTCTAGATCCTCCTAGACATTTCCAGACCCATAGCACAGGAGCGTTAATAGTTCAATAGGTCTAAACCTCAATGGGACCTAAGGTTTGGTTACCATAAGTGTTGGGATGGTTGTCAAGAGTCCTGTAGCTAATGTGGAAGGTTTTTATGATGTGTTTTCATTGATTCCATTTCCTTAAGGTCACCTAAGAGGTTGAATCCAATCATTGTAGCCTCTCGTCACATGTTTACCCTGGTTGGATGGTTACTTGGGTAGATGTGGAAGGAGGGTGTTACAACTTAGATGAAGTAATTGGATTCAAACTTAATTTCCAACAAATGAAATTTGATCAAACAACTGAACTCGACTCATAGAGGAAAAGAAAATACACATACCTGCAACATATTTTCCATTGTAAACTCCTCTATAAATAGTCCCAAATGTGCCCTAGGCAATAATACTCGTGATATCCATTTTTTTAGGTCAATTTCCTACTCCTTTGCCTTTCAGGATTCTGATTTCATTCATACCTTGGTTAGATCTCTATCTAGATTAGTTAGATTGATCTAATTTGTTTTGAAAATCTCACTCTTATTTGGACTCTGCTCCTTCCCTTTTGTTTCAAATTCATATGACTTCCCACTACTATTAGTACTGACCTTCTTACCTTCCTTTCCCTCCTGAGGTTTCAAATTCATATGACTTCCCACTACTATTAGTACTGACCTTCTTACCTTCCTTTCCCTCCTGAGGTTTCAAATCCCTTTCCATCATGAACAACGGATTCTACAACCCAATCTACAACCCAACTCAAGGATCCACTTCTTCCTCCTAAATTATGCAGTGAAATCTAAGAGATTATGAGGAGAGAAAGAGCATAAATCTCTCGCAAATTGGGAAGGAAGAAGAGTAGTATTAAATTAAATGTGAATAGGTTGATGTTAGAATATTCATAAATGTCAAATTATGCACCGAATCATAAATCTAAGAGATTATGAGTAGAGAAAGATCATAATTCTCTCACAACTTAGGAAAGAAGAAGAGTAGTGGGAAATTAAATGTGAATAGGGTGATTTTAGAATAGTTGAAAATGTCAATTGCTAAATTAAATGTGAATAGGTTTATTTTAGAATAGTCGAACATGTCAAATTTTTCATTGGAATCTAAGATATTGTGAGTAAAGAAAGAGAATAACTATCTCACAACAACCTAGGAAGGAAGAAGAATAGTAGGAAATTAAATGTGAATATGTTGATTTTAGACTAGTCAAAAATGTCAATTGCTATGGTAGCTTATGCTGGCACTATGGTAGGTTATGTTGGCACTATTAAGGTTAAATTTTCTTTTCATTTGAGAAAAAGGAGTTCACTTGACTTAGAGGGGTTATATCTAATAATGATGTTGGAAGGCCTAGAGGGAGATAATTTTCCCCTAAGGGAATTAATAAAAACTATAGAATAACTACTTAATATAAGTAAGTATGTTCATATAAGGAGGGAAAGGGGACATCAGGTTTACACATAAGACGAATATCCACCAACCCTTAAGGAGGTGGAAAATATCCTCAAATTTATGAATAATGTTATCAATAAACTCAAGAAGTTGTAGCTAGCCCATTATTTTCGAGAAACTTCACTTAGAGCTCAAAAATGCCCTATTAGAAGCTAGGCAACATTTACTTTAAATTAGTCATTGATGTTAGTCATTTTTAATTGTATTACTTATTAGCTACTTGTATATTTTAAATTGGGACTAAATTAGACATTTTTAGTTTGGTCACTTAATATTGCTCATTTTTGGTAGTATTTCACCTAGAAAAGTTGTGGTGACTAACGTTTTTAGTCACCTAGTCACTAATTTCTCATTTTCTACTAGTGATTCAACCATGTGTAGAGGAAGGTCATACTTTCAGACATATATTTCTACATGTTCTCATTGATATTATCGCTAAAATGGCCAATGAAAATGCATCTTATTTGGTCCATTGATTGATGAGCACTTGAATTTGGCATGCATAGTAGTGAGTTATTTGTTTCATTCATTCAAAGAAACTTTGATTGAATTTATGTAACAACTATCCATAGAGAGAAAGTATGTGATGTCATGCATTGTATTGAGTCTATTACTTCAACCATGTAAGCACTCATGTGTGCAGGATCAGCCATGTGTGATTTTGGAGTCATTATTGTAGCCATGTACTATCATGTTTTTCTTATGGGCCCATGGGGGCGTCACTGGGGGAGAAATACCATACCACATGCATTCGTATTAGGGGATATATATTTAGGAAAAAATGACAAAATACATTGAGCATATAATAAGGGGTAAAAGGATTTTATATTGGAACATACAAAAAATGGAACTCAAGGTTAATGAAAAAATATAAAGGGGTATAAAAAAATGGATACCTACAATATCTAGTGAAAGTAGGGATTTTTTAATTGGGAAGTTGTATTGGGTTCGTATTGGTAGGGGGTTAAAGAAAGTGATTTTTAGAGGTATTTTCCAATATATAGTGAAATTAAGGGTATTTTCTAATATGCCATGCATGCACGTGATATGTCAATGGTTCATTGAGTGAAGCCCTTGTGTATGGTCCATTGATTGAGTCACATGAGTGATGTTAAATCATGAGAGAAGAGTCGTGTTTCAACCATATATTAGTTGTTTTGAGGCATTGTACAACCATGATATATCATTCTAGTAGCCATGTATTATGCCTATGAAGCCATGTAATCATTGCATATATTTTGGTCATGTATAAGTTGATTCTTTGATCTATGAGGAGTATATATTGCATGTGGAAAAGAGAAATATGGAAGCAACAAAACTTCATGTACAAAAACATATTTATATTGCTTTTAACCCCATTACATGTTCAAGGGGAGCATGTTCAACCTAGAATCATAAGGAAATGCATGGTGTTGGCATAGAGACATGGTGTTGATTTGTTAGTTTGTTGGCATGTTGATGGATGTTGGAATGAGGATTTGATCAATCTTCATTTGTATATCTGTTGATATCAACAATGATCAACATGTCGTTCATCCATACTTATCTTTCCTTTTCCATTGATTCTAAAGGGGGAGAGTGAGACAACCACTTGAGTAAGATTGAGAACAATCAGTTGGAGATGTATGGAGATCAAATTGGTGTTGTGGTTATTGTTGGTCACTTTAATTGCTGGTTAAAGTGCTACATAAATTATCAACCCAGGGAAGTTTGATTATTTCAAAGGCAACTGCGTACTATATGTACTCAATCTTAAAAGCACTAAAAGTTGTAGTACAAACAAATCACACCTTGTTTTAACAACTGAAGCTCCACTCTGTGTTACATCAAATATACTCTATTGCAGATACCTATCAAGGAATGCTTAGTTTCATTCAAGGAATAATCTAGTAGAAACAAATAAATCTGCAAAGGAAAACAATGGCTATGCTGTAACAGAGAATCAGGACCTATCCCCGGAGAGGGAACCTTCAGTACCTGCCTCTGTTTATCTAGCTCACCAATTCACTCTATAAACTTAATCATCGGTGAGACACTCATGAAATAACTTTAACCAGTGCAACAATCGATTAAGAAAGGGACAGAGTTTCAACAAAGGTAAAACAATATCCAGAAAATAGTACTTGTTAACAAGGTATGAATAAGAATCACACTTGACACACTACAGAAATATAATGGGTGAATCTTGTGATGAAGGTGGGCGTTGTCCTTCTCACAAGATTCCCCAAGAGATGAGAACTAGAAAAAGATGTTCAGAACACGAATTTTATTCATCCATTAATATTTCATATTACAGAAAAAGAAATTCTAGTCATGTTCCTTCAACTGAGCCTTTCCTGCAGTCTGTTCATCCCCCTTCTAATGTAGATGTCTCCTCTTTATAAACAGGAGACATCTATTACAAAATATTTACATTATAAACTCTATTTCAACCCATTATACAAAAATAGGGAAATCAGTTTCCCATCAACAAAATGTTGTTACAGTAATATTGTCTTTAGATTACAAACATTACATCCAATGTAACAGCTTCCTCGATGATCGATCTGGTTTCTCTGTTGCTATCAAATTTGGAATGCAAATCTCAACTGCTTCAGCTTCGAGATTTGCATGTTGTCCTTACTGTTTCAGCAACTACAAAAATAGTCCCACCAACTCCAGGCAATTTCAGCAACGCGAGCTATATATCATTCTTTAATTGTTCAGCAACTAATCAATTCAAATATTAACTATGAAGACAGTGTGATTATATGTTAAATAATTAAATGTATAGTGATGAGAAGAATCACTACATACCTTTGGAATGATTGGGTCAAAACACTAACAAGGACTTTCAAATATAGGTTGAAAAGGGTGACACTAGAACAAAATGTATAGTTAGAAAGAGACAATATGGGGTCCTAACATCCCCCCCAACTGAAAGGGTTGCATGTCCCCATGCAACTTTTACTCTGAGTCTGAGTCAGAGTACTGGGATGTACAGTGCAAATTGCTTATACAGTAAGTATAGAAGGTGCTATCAACCATGTCTCTGAAACCTTGGGCATTCTGAACTTTTTGCCATGTCGTAAGCTCCTCCCTTTTGGGTAACCTGAAGTTAGCTTTATATTGTTGTGCTGGGAGCCAAAGAAGAGGGAAGTGAAAATGATAACCCAACCATTTCTCGGCACACTGTTGAATACATTTAACATAGTTAGGTATTCGTGAAATTGTTGCCTGAAGATTAAGAGGGTTAAAGGGATGGTATTCCCTTCTCTCCTTAGGGCAGTGTTCCCAAAATAGATTGTTTGCTTGAATGGCCAAAGTTCCCTTGGTCTTGGCATAATGTTGGTAGTCCTTTAAAACTGCCACCTACAGTTTTCTGATATGCTCAGTCATTCTTGGCTTTTGTAAAACCCGTTGATGTTGAGCAATAAAAACAGCGGCATTCTGTGGCTCGGCTCAGATCCAAAGAAAGCAGTTCTCTTCAATGTGTGTTGCTGACATGAAAGCATTTTTCCAAGTAAGCTGATTGGCCAGGAAAGAAATGAAGGCTCTAATCTGAATGTCACCAACCAGAGGAATCAAATTAAGCTTCCTATCTTCAAGCATGGCCTCATTATGAAGATAGAGTTCACATAACAAATTATGTTCGCTAATTGATGCTTGTGCAAAAGTTTCAATAAACTGCTGAGGTGTAGACACCTCATGGGGTCGTCCATCTCGGATTGCTTTCACTTGGAAGAACTCTAACCGTTCTCTTAAAAACACAGAATAGTTAAAAGACGGTTTTCTGGTGGCCAATAATCTCTGAACTAACTCAATGATAACAGACATTCTATTTTTCAATTCCTTATTTTCCTTATGCTGTGCACAAGAGTGTTCCAGGACTTCCCAATTTCTATATACATGATTCTACCATAATGATTTATGTTCCTGTAATGCCTTTTTTTGTGATAGAGCATACTCTTTCTTCCATGTATCCCTCAGTTCTTGAAAAGTTGAGGTCTGAGTGAAGACAGTCCTTGCACACCGAGGTTCAGTCTGAGTAAACACATTCTTTGAAGACTTTGGTGCTGGTTTTTCAGCTTTAACAACTGGTGTAGGCCGGGGTACTTGTGGTTTCATTTCTTCTCCAGAGGTCTTTGAAGGCCTTGTTGGTTATTGTGTAACAGCAAGTCGTTCCTTTTTAACTATGACAAGAGTACTTGCAGGAGTGGATCCAGGCAATGGGACTTCAATTATCTTATAGCCAGCTCGATGATAGAGATCACCACATTCATTACACATGTATTCATTAAATAGATTCTTTTCTGCACTTTTCTCGACTGTAGATGCTACATGAGCTAAAGTATACAGATTTAATTCTCTTTCATAAGCTTCCCTTGCCATCATTAACTCGTGCTTATAAACCTCAATCTTAGATTTCAAAAACTCATTTTCTTGTTGAAGGGAGGCTAAAGTGACAGGGCCTTCTGTAGCAGTTGCAGTCTCTGGAATTGGTGGATGAGAGGATCGTTGTTTGGTAGCAGCTTCATCAATTGCATCCTCAGCGGGTAGTTCTTGTGTGTCAACTGCTGAGCCAGTAGCAGCTATGCCTTGGTCTGTTTTCTGATCATGGTCATCAGCAGGTGGTTCTTGTGTAGAACCTACTGGACTAGTAGTTGGTTCTTTTGTAAGAGCTACCTCTAGGTCGTTCATCTTTTGTTCCTTGATAGGTGGTTCTTGTGTCACACCTGTTGAATCAGTCGCTAGTTCTTGTGGAGCAGATACATCTAGGTCGTCTATCTTTTGTTCCTCAACAACTGGTTCTTGTGTAACACCTGTTAGGTCAGTAGCTGGTTCTTGTGGAGTAGATACATGTTGTACATTGTCTTGGGTGTCTACTTTTGATAGATCAGTAGCTGGTTCTTATGGGGCAGCTGCATCTTCTGAAAGGAATGATGTCACAAATTCCTGAGCAACTTGCATTTCGGTACTCGAGGGTGAGGACGGCAAAGATTCAGGGGCTTGGGAGTGTGGTGGGGTATGGGGTTTTAAGATAATGGGCGAGGAATCTGGGATGATGCTCTCGGTTGCTATTTCGGAAGAGGTCCTCATTTGTCTTCAAGGCAGGAAGGTGGGAAACACAATGGTTTTTCTCTTACGAATATTTTTCCTTAGGGTAGGGGGGTTATCAATAATAGTAGCTTCTTTAATTGAAGCCCTCGTTCTTCTCTTTAGTGGGGGTGTAGCCTTTTCTTGTCTTTTCCTTTTGAGCTTAATAATGGGAATATTATCATCTGAATTATTACTGGGGATATGGATGATGGGAGTGGATGATTCGGCTACATTAAGGGGTGGGGTAGATATAGAGGAGATGTCAATTGGATTGACTACTGCAGGTGGTAAAACTTCTGAGGATTCCAAGATACTCCCAGGCTGTTGTACAGAAGGATTTTCAATTTGTTGAGAGATTTCAGGGGTCTGTTGAGGATTTTCAGTGTCCAATTGGGGTGTTTCAGCTACTGGTTGAGAAATTTCAGCAGCTTCCTGGGGTGGGTTGTTAAGGGGAGGAGGATTTTGCAGGGCAAAGCCCCTCTGGATTAGAAGTTGAACCAAGCGATGATGAGTAAGGGAGAGGAGTGGGTGCTTTGCATTCATGGAATAATGTGACATATTCTTTAGAAACCCAAGCAAATAGTATGGCATATTTAATAAATGACCATGTCTTAAATGATTCAACAACACAAAGTCATGCTGGTACACTACCTGGTAGCGTCCTTCGAAGTGAAGTAGTGCTTGACAAACTCTGCGACCTTCGGCCATGGAGGTGGTAATGAATGAAGTGCAACACCCTACCTTTAGGTTCGACCCGCTCTCCTAGTAGAAGAAAATCTTTTTGTGCATTCAAAATGAGGTGTTTACGATTGAACCAATGAATGCCATCAGTTGGTAATCCTGAAACCTACGCTATATCCTCCTCTGTTAATGGAACTCGCACTCCCTAAATAGTAGAGTACCCTCCTTTAAATTACGTGTGAATTCTAGGACTTGCTAAGAATCAAATCCCTGGAGCCTTCGGAAATAATCCACCCATCCTGCTTGCAAAAAAAATTGATATGCTTCCTGGTGTAGTTCCAATAGAGCCATTGAGCCAGGTTCATGTCAAACAGCGTTACCTCCCATAGTTACTGGTTCAGTAAAATGCACAGTATAAAACCGAGTTACCGTAGTCAAAACAGAGTAAGATATTGCAAATGAGGTTATGACATAATAAGACAGACACGAGGTGATGAGACATGGTCATGATAAAAAACGACGGCGATTGGCATATCATGGAATGATTGCAATATTTTGGTATTCCCCCCAACTACGGCTAAAATGATAATTTTGAATATACAATGATTTCGGCAATCATATCGGAATCTTCTCATTAACTACAGCTTAATATTTACACATAAACACGCATACCTCACGTTTTACCTTCGATTGTTATGATGAAAGTATAATCTCATTGTTAATAGATCACCAATGGTTACGAAAAGGGGTTGTAAGATATGAGGGTATTTATATGAAAGGCTTTCTCTATTCTCAGGAGGTGATAGTGAAGGAACACAATTATCAGGATCAATGAATGATTCTCTCAATGAAAAGTGATATGTATTGGTCGTTTTTGAGAGAAATTGATGCCTCAATCTTGGGAAAAATGGGAAAATTGATGCTTCTTAGGGAAAGATGGAAAAGTTTGGTATTTCATCAATGGAGAGATTGGTGTTTCAACAACAAAGAAAATGGGAAAAATTGGCGTTTCAACAACGGGAATAATGGTGTTTCAGCAACAGGAAAAATGGTGTTTCAGTAATAGGAAGAATTTGTTGTTTAAGGAAAAATAGGAAAATGTTGCTGAAGGGTAGTGTGAGGGAATGGATTATGACTTGAAGTGAAATGGCAATGGTTCCCAAGCTGAAACCTGATCCTTCTTGCAATGGAATTGTTCTTTTCAGCCAGCCTCTGAATCTAAGATCTGCAAAATAATGAATTGTAACATGGCAACCCTTGAAAGTGATTATTAGTTAAAAAATCTAATCTAATAAAAATATATAATAGAAAAACTAGGTGTAATGAGAGGTAGCAGACTCCCCCAGAAAGACATAATGTGTATCTGCCATGCAAGTGGCCTTGAAATCCTCTTTAGAAATAGGTTGTTGGTACAAACGGAGCCGATACCCATTCACTAATAATGGTGTTCTAGAATAATCATTTGTTAGGAGCCTGACTATTTCATTTGGAAAAACAGTATCTACTTCATAAGGTCCAAGCCACCTTGTTCTTAATTTTCCTTGAAAATTTTCAAAACGGGAGTCATATAATAGAGCCCAATTACCTTTTTGGAACTGCTTGTGCTTAATGGTTTTATCATGCCACCTGGTTCTTTGCTGTTGTATCATAGTTGTTTGATGGATGGCATCTAACCTCTTTTCATCCAATTCCTGAAGCTGCTGCAACCTAGCTAATTGTGCATCAATCAAGTCAAGGTTAACAGCTAAAGTAGTTCTTAAGGTTTTAATTTCAAATTCCACAGGAAAAACAACACTTTTACCATAAACTAATTCATAAGGTGAAAAACCTGTAGTGTTCCTCTAGGTAGTTTTGTAAGCCCATAATGCTTCAGGCAGCCTTTGAAACCAGTCCTTTCTATTCTCCTTTACTGTTTTTGTTAAAATGGCTTCTATGACTTTATTCGTACTTGCCAGCTGACCATTGGCATGGGGGTGATAAGGTGTAGTCATTTTATGATTAATATGATATTTCTGAAGTGCATCTTTAAAGCCATGAGAATTGAAAGGAGGTCCTCCATCTGTGACTAGCTCTCTGGGCACTCCAAATCTAACAAAGATTTCTTCAAATAGAAATTTTAAAACAGATTCTTCTTTAGCTCTAATAAGTTCCTTAGCTTCCACCCATTTACTCATGTAATCTGTACAAACCAATATGTAAACTCTTTGATTGGATGGAGGATTGATGGATCCTATAAAGTCTAGAGCCCATCTGTCAAAAGGTTCAAGTATTACCTGGGGGTTTAGTGGCATTTCATCTCTATGATTAGGTTGGCCCATTCTCTGACAGCTATCACAGGCCCTAGCATATTTCTTTGCATCCTTGAAAAGTGAGGGCCAATAATAACCCATTCTGAGAACTTTATGTGTTATTCTCTTATCAGCAAAATTCCCTCCACAAGGGCCATCATGACAAGTTTTCAATATATCATAAACCTTATCTTCTCTAATGCATCTCTGAATTTCCTAATCAAGTCTTGTATGAAAAAGACACCCACTTATCTAGCTGTACCAAGCACTTTGTTGAATGATTTTTCTTTTTTCTCTGTGTGACAAGTGTGATGGTAGCTTCCCTGCAACAAAATAATTAGCAATGTCTGCATACCAAGGTGAGTGAGAAGATATTGCAAAAAAGTATTCATCAGGAAAGGAATCATCCACTGGAGTATTATCATCAGTTTTATCCAAGAAAGGAAGTCAGCAACTACATTTTCTTTACCTGGTCGATTTACAATTGTAATATCAAATTCTTGTAGTAATAATAACCATCTGGTAACTCGAGCATTTGTAATAGATTTATTCATTACATACTTAATGGCCGAGTGATCAGTATGAACAAAAGTAGGGAAACCAATAATATAATGTCGAAACTTGTTAATAGCATAAATGACTGCTAAAAATTCCTTTTCGGTAACTGTGTAATTAAGTTCGGGAGGGGTCATATTCTTACTAATAAAATAGATAGCATAAGGAAGATTATTTTCTTCTTGACCCAAGACAGCCCCAATTGTCGTATCTGAAGCATCAGAGGATATATGAAAGGGCAGTGTCCAATCAAGTCCTCTTAAAATAGGAGTTGTAGACAACTGATGCTTAAGTTCATCAAATGTTTTTTGGCAATCATCAGCCCACTTGAGTTCAACATTTTTCATCAGTAACACAAACAAAGGAGAAGCTATTTTAGAAAAAAATCTGATGAATCCTCTGTAATATCCAAAATGTCCTAGAAAACTTCTTACGTCAGTTTGTGTTTTGGGGATAGGAAGAGTCTGAATTACCTGTACTTTAGATGGATCAACTTGAATCCCTAGGAATGAAATGAAGTGTCCCAATACAATTCCTTCATTCATCATCATATGACATGTTTTAGTACTTAAAGAAAGATGAGCTTCTATACAATGTTTAAGTACTTTCTCAAGGTTTTGTAATGCATCTTCAAAAGTCACACCATAAGGATTAAAGTCATCCATAAATATCTCCAAGGAGTCATTAAGCATATCAGAGAAAATTCCTATTGCTGTTCTTTGAAATGTTGCTGGAGCATTACATAGTCCAAATGGGAGAACTTTATAAGCAAAAGTTCCCCATGGACTAGTAAAAGTGGTCTTGTCTTGGTCTTGGGGTGCAATTTTGATCTAGTTATATCCACTAAAACCATCTAAAAAAAGAAAAGAATCTCTTTCCTAACAAACTGTCTAGCACCTGATCAATAAATGGTAAGGGGAAATGATCTTTTTGAGTAGCTTTATTTAGAGCTCTTTAATCCACACATACTCTCCATTTCCCGTTTTTCTTAGGTACTATTACTAATAGAGAAACCCGTTCACTGTCAGATATAGGGTATATGAACCCTGCATTAAGTAATTTTTGAAGTTCTTCTTTAACAATTTCCCCTAGATTGGAGTTCATTCACCTCTGGGGTTGACAGACTAGTCGAGACCCCTCCTTGATATAGATATGATGAGTACATAATTCAGGAGAGATACCCTTCATATCTGTGTAGTCCCATGCGAATGCTTCCTTATTTTCTCGAAGTAACATTATTAACTATTGTGTTTCAGCATCTGTCAAGTTAGGGTTTATATTCAGTGTTTTGCCAGGCTCAATTTCTACTATTATACTCTTAGAGGAGATATTAGTTGATGTTTGAGATAAATTTTCAGATATAAGGTTTTGATGTGATTCAAGTTCCAAAATTGCAGTTCACTGATCATATGTTTCAGAGGTAACCAAGGAGGGTTCAAAAATAAAGTTACTAATTAGTACATCCTCGGTGATGTCTTTAAGAGTTAAGGCTTATCCAATATTCAAAATGGGTTGGGTATCATCATCCTCATAGTCTAACCATACAGAATTATCATTGTTAATCATAGGTGTAGCATGAGGGTAGAGGGTGAGCTGCTTAGTTTCACATCCATTAGAAATTGTTATCGAGCCTGATCTACAGCTGATGAAGGCATTTGTTGTAGCTAGCCAGGGTCTCCCCAAAATCAGTGGATGCCCCCCCAACTTTGTTTTGTCTGCAATACAACAAAATCGGCTGGGTAGTTCCAAGATTCAACTGAAATGATCAGGTCTTCAATAACCGCTTCTGGTTTGATTGTGGAATGGTCAGCTAGTTCTAAAATAGTTGGAGTGTCTCTAATTAAATTTTTCAGCTGTAATAACTGTGCAGTTTCAAGGGTCATAATATTTATGGCAACACCTAAGTCTACCAGAACTCTGGAAACAAAAGTTTTTCCAACTTGTACTGTAACTATAGGATGACCAGGATCACCATATTTTACCGGAGGGATTTTTCCTGACATCAAAGTAGCCAGATCACCGTTCACATAAACTATAAGAGGGTCTTTAGCTTTCCTACCAGGTTTCTTGATGCAAATGTCTCTAACGGTTCTGGCATGAATTGGTACATCTCTAAGTGCTTGCAAGAGTGGAATTTTAACATACAGATTCTGCAATTCCCCTAGAAGGTTAAAAGCATGCGGCTCAGGTGTCTTAGTGAGAGCTAAATGCTCAGGGAATGGTGGCTTTGTTGTTTCAGCAATTTTATTAGAGGGTGGCTCAACTGTTTCAGCACCCTTATTGGATGATTTATCTTTTTCTGTCTCTTCTTTATCAGAGTCAGAAGAAGTAATATCATCAATAATGGGCTCAACTATTCTCCCAGGCCGCAAATGGATATCATTACACTGCACAGGGAGAACAGGAGATATAGGCTAGTTCTGAATATCAATGACTTGCACAACTTTATTATTATTATTAGGATTGGGGTTCGGTTGTACAAGTAGCTAGGGTCTCATTGTTTGATTATTCGATGGATAATTTGATGGCAGAGAGAGCATTTGATGGCAGAGAGAGATTGTTGATACTGAGGGAATTGGTTTGGAAATGGCATTTGCTGAGCTCTCCAGCCTGGGTTCCATTGATTAAAATAAGATTTCTATAGAGACCAAGGAGTCCACATTGTAGGATCAACAAAGGGAGGGTTTGTTTGCTGCATGGGTGGGAAGCTCATTTGGTTGAAGGGTGCGTATTGCATTTGATTGAAGGGCGGATAATTTGCTTGAAAAGAAGGATAATTATTCCAATGATTAAATGGCATATTAGAATTTGTACCTTGTCCTCGTGGTTTCCATTGCCTCCTCTGTGTCAGCAAGTAGACTGCTTCAGCTTCTTCTTCAGTTGGTTGCAATGCTACTTTTATTCCTGGTAAAGAAGGGAATTGTTAAGTCTCATGGTCCTTTTTGCAAATGGTGCAAATTGATACCTTGTCCAGTGGGCATTGCCTTAATGGGTGTTTTTCTCTGCATTTAGGGCAGAAAATGGCCAAAGCAGCTTCTACCTCTGCTTGCTTCTTTTTAACCTGCAAGGTATCAATTTGTGAAGCAAAAGAGCTTAACATTTCAGTTTTAAATTCTACAAGTAAATTACCTATTTCGGCTCTTGTTGCTCCCCCACTAGCTGATTTTTGGACTCTTGAATATGTATTATCCATGCTTTTTGGTCTGTTTACTACTCCTCTTGAACATCTCTTACAGAGGTTGACAATCTCATCATATGATTCCTTAGATATATCCCCTTTACCAAACATATTTAACATGTCTAACCAGTCATCCCGCACTCCTTTCAACAGTATTGTCTTAAGAATATCCTTACTCATATTAGGGTGGTCGTATCTCTGCAGATTATATTGTAATCTCTCCATGAAATCCCCTAGATTTTCGTCCTCCTTTTGAACCATCTTAAATAGTTCCTTCTTTCTTTCTCTTGTCCAGCAATAGTCTTGATATTTGGCCAGAAACGTCTCCTTCATCTGCTCCCATGTTGTGATCACATGTCCTCCCAGGCTCATGAACCATCTTAGTGCATTTCCTTTTAATGTTGCTAGAAATAACTTTAACTTTTGAGGATTAGTAACATAATCATAACTTCTACATAATATATCAAACTCAAACAGAAATTCATCAGGGTCTTCGGATGATAAACCATGGAAGTTAGGTAGGGCTGAGAGTGGGATGTTCTTCATAGGAGTTGCCCCTCTAGGAAGATCTTCAATAGGAAATTCCAAAGTGGAGAGGGAATTCTCACCTCTTCCTTCTCTTCCTCCACGTCCCCCACCAAAGAGTACTTCATTGTTTCCATCCATTGGTTGTTCCATGTTACATTTGCCCGGTCTTTAGTGCTTTCTGTTGGGCTTTCAATATTCTGAACTGGTTCCTCAACTTCAATATCTTCTATTGGTTCTTCAATGTCTTCTACTAACTCCTTAGTTTGTTCTAGTGTCTCTTCGTCCCTTTCAGGTCCCATTACTTCCTCTGTTTCATAGTCCGTTTGGAGAGTGTGCTGAGTCTTTGGTCTCCGAGAGCTTATCCTCTGAGACGTTTCAGTTTTTGAAATAATCTTGTCAATGAAATTTTTCCTTCCTCCTCTGCCTTTGCCCTTGCCACCTGTAGGATTAGTTTTTCTGCGTCCTCTCATGCATCCTGTACATCTAAAAGAAAATCATTAATGCTCTTAAAATCTACGGTTGCCTTCCCCGGCAATAGTGCCAAAATGTTGATCACTTTAATTGTTTATTAATTAAACAATCGAGTGCTACATAAATTGTCAACCCAGGGAAGTCTGGCTATTTCAAAGGAAATTGTGTACTATATGTACTCAATCCTAAAAGCAATAAAAGTTGTAGTACAAACAAATCACACCTCGCTTTAATGACTGAAACTCCACTCTGTGTTACAACAATTACACTCTATTGCAGATAACCACCAAGGGATACTTAATTTCATTCAAATAAAGGAATCAAAGAGAGAGCAATAGCTATGTTGTAACAGAGAACAGGACCCTATTCCCAGAGCGGGAATCTTCAGCACCTGTTCTAATTATCGAGCTTTCCAACTTACTCTGTAAACTCAACCACCAATAGAACACTCATAAATCGACTGGGAATAAATTTAAACAATACAACAATCAGTTAGAGAGAAAATAAAGTTTCAGCAAGAGTATTATAAACGATATTCGGTAAACAGTATTGTTAACAAGGTATGAATAAAAACACACTTAACACACTGCATAAATATAATGGGTGAATCTTGTGATGAAGGTGGGCCCTGTCCTTCTCACAAGATTCCCCAGGAGATAAGAGCTAAAATAAGATGTTCAGAACAAAACTTTATTCATCCATCAATATGCCATATTACAGAAAGGATTTCAATCATGTTCCTTCAACTAAGCCTTTTTCCGCAGTCTGTTCATCCCCTTCTAATGTAGATGTCTCCTCTTTATAAAGAGGAGACATCTATTACAACAGATTTACATTGTGAGTTTTATTTTACCCCAATTATACAAAAATAGGAAATGTTGTTATAGTGATTCCGTCTTTCGTTACATCCAATGTAACGGCTTCTTTGGTGATCATAATCTAGTCCCTTTGTTGCTGTCAAAATCGGAATGCAAATCCAACTGTTTCGGCTTCGAGATTTGCATGTCGTCTTTGCTGTTTCAGCAACTGTAAAAATAGTCTTTGCAACCTCCAAGCAATTTCAGCAATGCAGTCTGCACATCATTCTTTAACTGTTCAGCAACTAACAATTCAGTAATTAACTATGAAGATAGCGTAATTATATGTAAAATAATTAAACGTATAGTGATGAGAAGAAACATTGTGTACCTTTAGAATAATTGGGTTAAAACACTAACAAGGGCTTTAAATATAAGTTGAAAAGGATGACATCATAGCAAAATGTGTAGTCAAAAAGGGACAATATGAGGTCCTAACACTCTTCTCAAAGTCGCCCCCACATCAAGGACTAGTGGGAAACCTACTGCGAGTAGAAGGATGAAAGTACGACCTCACTGTTTTCAGTGCACCCACTTGTAATTCATTCTAGAATGCCATCAAGGAGCAGTACTACCCTATCAAAAGCTATGAGGATAAATACATAAATTGGACCACGTTGTGACAGGGAAGGGACCAAGACGTGCTAGAGTTTACCAATATTTTTCATACCCTTCGCACAAAGTTGGGTATCAAGGATTCCGAGCTACAATTGGTACTCAAATACCGCAGCTTCCTACACAAGTACATCCAAGAAGTTCTTGGACATCTCCTCACTTAGCACAAGGTACTGATACACTGTCAAGATCGAGCAGAAGTTTAAATAGAAGAAGTGAGACTTTGTATTTGTGAACTTGAAGCATGGGAAAGGTGCCCCCAAACCGCTAAATAAAGGAAAATCCAAGGTGAGATGGACCAGGACAACCTGACAAAGTCGCAAGCAAAGAACAACACTGCGAAGCCAAAGAAGGACATGGGAAAGTGGTGTGAGTTCCATAAGAGGTCCACTCACAATACAAGTGAGCGTCGGGCCAAGTAGTCATTGGTGGCTGAGCTCAAGTCTTCAGAATCAAATGCATGTTCCAACTCTGAGTCAGAACGCAATAAGGGGGATGAAAAAGGGAAGTAGATTATTGATGCAGAGCCCAATTCCATTGTTGCCACCACGAAGATCCACAAGGAGGAACCCAAAGATCCAGAGGAGGAGGAGTGCCTCTTTCACTCCCAGATGTGAGTAAAGGGTTCCCCACTACAGCTAATTGTTGATAGCGAGAGCCAAAAGAACCTCATTTCGGCAGAGGTCATGAAGCGACTGGGCTTACCAACCACAACACATCCAGAAATGTACACCACCGGGTGGCTTCACCAAGGACAGATCTTCACATGAACCAGCAGTGTCACCTTCCATACAACATCAAGCCCTTCACATATGAGGTATTGTGTGAAGTTGATCCCCTTGATGTTTGTGATGTATTATTAGGCCAACCATACTTGTGGAAGCAACATGCTATGTATGAGTCAAGGCCTCGTGTTGTTATTGTTACTTTGGGAAATAAGTTGTACAGGATATTGGAGGTAGCATTGCCTACTACCATCTCTTTGGTTACTACAAAAAAATACAGTATGTTCATTTCCAAAACCAGGAAATTTGTTTTCCTGATGATACGCCCTCAAGGAAAGAAGAAGACGATGGCCATGACCTCTAGCCAGGGCCCCTCTACATGAAAACAATAGATGAACAAGGTCATGGAGGAGTATGAAGACATCTTCACCTCCCCTGCGAGGGTGCCTCTCACTGCTAGGTCAAGCACTCCATCAATCTGACCCCAGTTGCACCACTACCCAATGGACCAATATATTGCCGCTCTGTTTTAGATAATGAGGAAATCAAGAGGCAGATTCAGGAACTGCTACAGAAAGGTCACATCCAATCAAGTTCATCACCCTGTGGGAGCCTAATCGTGTTGCTACAGAAGAAGGATGGGACGTGGAGGTTCTGTATTGACTATTAGGCACTGAACAAGATCACTGTCTAGAATAGGTAACCGATCCCATGAATTGATGACCTTCTGGACCAACTGAAGGGTGAAAAATATTTCAATAAGATCAACGTGAATTCAGGATAACACCAGGTACCAATCAAACCCTCTGATGTGTGGAAGACTGCCTTCAAAGCCAAGGAGGGCCTTTCCTAATGGTTTTTTATGCCTTTTGGGTTGACGAATGCTCCTGCAACCTTCATGAGGTTGATGGATGACATCTTGTAGCCATTCAACAACTCATTTTTAGTGGTATACTTGGATGACATCCTGATATTTAGCCAGAGTTAGGAAGAGCACCCCCATCACATGTGACAGGTTCTCCAAACACTGCGACAACAGAAGCTATGTGACATTTTGGAGAAATGCACTTTTGGCATGACCCAAGTTTAGTATCTGGGATACATTACTAATGAACGGGGAGTGCATGTGGATCTAGCAAAGATCCAAATCATTCGAGATTGGCCAACTCCAACCACTCTAACAGAGCTTCGCAGCTTTTTGGGTCTTGTCAATTTCTACTCCAAGTTCGTGTTGGGATTATCTCATATCACTTGAACCTTCAGTCAAGTCACCAAGGGAGAGCGAAAGAAAAATTCTTCTGGTCTGAATCTCAACAAAATGCATTCACAGAGTTGAAACATCACCTCTGCTCGGCACCAGCGCTCGCATTAACAGACATGTAACAACCATTTGAGGTTGAGACAGATGCCTCTAACTATGCTATTGGGGTAGTCCTTACTTAATGCGGGCATCTAGTGACATATCATAGTGAGACGCTTTCAGACATAGTCCAGAAGTATCCCACTTATGAAAAATAGATGTATTCCATTGTGCAGGTCTGCCGATAATGGAAGCATTACATTTTGGGGAAGGAAACAGTCATCCACATAGACCACCGTCCCCTGCAGTTCACACAGATGCAAGGGAAGTTGTAGAATTATTGCCATCAGAAGTGGTCCACATACCTATAACAGTTCCAACTTGAAGTACAATAAGGGCAACATCAATAATGTTGCAGATTGCCTCAACTGACCACTAATCATGGCGTTAACCACCGTGCTCAACTCTTGTGGGCATGAGACTTCTGATTAGCCACTTCTCTACAAAAGCAACCCAGAATTCGGCCACACATTCCAAACGCTCTTGGAGGGTTATCATGTTCCAGATTTTCACCTCCAGGATGCCCTGTTATCCCACCTGGATCACTTTTGTGTTCTTTCAAGCGAGCATGCCAAGATGATTTGGGAAGTGCACTATAGTTGAGTTGTTGGGCATTTCAGGGTCGAGAAAATGGTGGCAGTACTACAGAATTATTTCTATTGGCTGAATCTTTGGCAAGATGTTGGGAAGTACATTAGATCCTGCACTGGCTGCGCCATTGCCAAACCAACCATCAAGAAGCAAGGCCTCTATACTCTGCTGCCTACCCCTAGTCGACCTTGGGAATCCATCTCCATGGATTACATGTCGAGCCTTCCTTCTACTAAGCATGGCAACGATTGTGTTTTTGTGGTCATTGACAGATTCTCAAAGATGGCCATTATGGCAGCCTACAAGAAGAATATCACAACAGAAGCCACTGCTAAACTCTTCTTTGAACGAGTGTGGGTACACTTTGGGATCCCACAATTTATCATCTCAGATCGGGATAGTAGGTTCCTCAGTGCATTTTGGTCCAGTCTCTAGCCAATGCTCGACACCAAGCTCACTAATTCCATAGCTTTCCATCCCCAAACTGATGGCCAGACAGAGGTCGTCAACAGGATGATCATACACATTCTACGCATGTACTACTCAAAGCATCCATGCACATGGAATGAGAACCTCCCCTATGTCTAGAACAACTATAACTGGGCTCTCCACAACTCGACTGGCCACAACCCCTTTCAAGTGAGCTTGGGATTCCATCCACTATGTCCCATTGATGTGGGCATGCCATTTGCAGCTACTCAGGCAGATTCGGCTCATGTCCAATCCGAAACCAATAAGGCAACAACTTCATTGAGAAAATCAAACATATCTGCCAGTAGGTACACAACATTCTGGAGAAAACAAATGCCAAGTACAAGCAATGACATGATCAACATTAAGTGCCACACAAGTTTCAGGTGGGCGACAAAGTCTGGTTGCATTTGCAAAAGGAACGCCTTACCAGAGCCTATCAGAAACTTAGACCACTCTGATATGGTCCTTAAACCACTACCAAGGTTGTGGGAGACAATGCATTTGAGCTCAACATTCCCCCATTCCTTGGTCTGCACCCAATGTTCAATGTGGACTGCTTTCGACCATACTTCCCACTATTGCTAGACACTTCAAACATTGCAGAATAACTCACACTTGCAGAGTTAAATCCAGATTGCATGGAACATGCCACAATTGATCAGATCATGGAAATGTAGAGCAAGAATACCTGACATCAAAGGATCCAACTATATCGAGTTCTTAAAGCAGGCCAACTCCTTCACTAGGACAAGTGGCTCACCAGGGACCAAGTTTAGCAAAATTTTCCTCATCTCATGGAGGAACTCAACACGATGGAGACCATTGCTTCCTAAGGGAGGAGGAGTGATCCAAGTGGATATTGGTGGCCACCTGCCTATTCCACTTGGACCTACACCATTGTTTCTTTCAATTTTTCAGTTTCCTTATATGTAGCACAAATTACTATTTTTGGTAGTTTTTCAGGTCCTGAAGTTCTGGAGTCATTTCGAGGCCCTAAACGACATTTTTTTGGAAAAGTGGGAGCAACATGGGTCCATGGACTAATGTTTCTAATGAAAAATTTATATTCCTCAGATATATCTTTCTAACGAGGTATTTTTCACATCAAACGAAGATCGTATGCCAAAGTTATGACCTCGAGAAGTTGATGTACCAATTTACCCAAAACGAGGCCCATAGTTGGGCACTTCATCTCGTAAGGTTAGGTTTTTGGATGTTTAGGGTTTTCCATTGTTTCTCAACAATAAATGGGCCTTCAAGCCTCATTGTAAGGAAATTCATAAGCATGTAGCCACCACATCTCTTTTCAGAGATAAGATACCATCGCCCGAGCTATTTTATTTCAATTTATGTTTGTAAGCATATTTCAGTGTTTTACATTAACAAATGAAGTATTATTTTTATTTCATCTTTATCTTTATGGTCATATTTGTAATTTGTTGCATTCATGTTTAAATCTAGATCATTTGATCTTGAACTGGGACTTCTTCTTTTCCGCAACAAAATGTAAGTTTGTTATGAGGAATTTGGTATCTATGGATAAATACGAATTCCCTAGGTAGGTAGCTATACCTAGAAAAATAGATTTAAAGTGATATCCTTTTTCTATAAACAATAAATAAGACAAAGGGATCAGAAGACCTGCTTGTTATTTTGCTTTCCTTTTGTCTCCTTTGTTTGACTCCCGTTGCTCCTTTTCGAACTTAACTCTCTCCAAAAGTACCCGCAAGCATAAACATAAGACAAATAACCAATCAAAGCAAGAGATCCATTGAATACAAGTAAATGGAATTAGATACATTCACACATATAAACATCATATATCAAGATAAGCATATGGAAAAAGGGTGTAAACTACTTTATTAGATAGAAGTAAGAATTACAACCATGAAGTCTGATCCATTGCCACTCTTCCAACTTGGGTTCCAAACAATATTACATCAATAGAACACTTCGGCAACATAACGATACTCAATTTCAAACTCAATTCTCACTCCAACAGTATCTCCTTACAAATTCTCAAAGTCCAGCCCTTGATCACTTAGATGAGTGCTCAATTTATAGGCAAATGGAGGAGGTTTTGTCATAAATGAGGGTTTTGAATGGCCTTCCACTTAGAGTTAGTTTCCATGGAGGAAAGGATGAGAGGATAGGAGGTTACTTAACTCATTCTTCATCCATTTTTGACCTCATAGGAGATGATAAGTGTGAGCATCTTCTAGAAGGCTCCAGAAGATAAGAATATTCCCAGAACCCTATGTGGATTTCGCTGAATCTCACCCAGCGTAGGTCAAGATGGGCCTAAGTGCTCTGCAAAGAACCCTTGCATGGGCCTGCCTTCATTGGTCCTTCTAGGAGTCATTTTAGGATGTCTTGAAGTGATGAAGCTATCAGGGAAGGAGGCATTCAAAGTGTTGACTTGTCTAGTGCAGGTAGTAACTAAATTAGGGTTTGATGAGCCCTAATGGTACTGATCTTAATGATGGGAGTGATGTGCCTAAATGGATATGTAATAGTTGTCCCCTAAATCATGAAGTCAAAAATAATAACAGGTGATATGATTTACGATGTGATGAGGAGGTTCCGAAGTGGATGGTGACCTGCATCGATTACAATACACAATCTCATGATATTTTGTTTTTTTCTCATGAATCGCTAAGGGAAGGCATACCCATGCTCAACATATAAAATTTCATTATAAGTACATAGACAATCGTCTACAGATATAGACCTATCATTGGATGACCATCATTGTAAAGCCATTGTATGGATGATTTGGTACTTTCCTGAAATCACAGCTCGAATGGCTGAACCTAGATTCGGGGTCTTCTATCTCGTTCAATCGTTCGCTCAAGTACATATCTAACGATGTGAATATGTGATTTGAAGTCGAACACGGGAAGACACCATTTGTTTACTAGACAATGATGTAAGCTATTAATAAACATGAGCAAAATCACTGATAATGATAATGATCCTTAAGGTGCTGCAGTACATTCTGCATGGTGTGAATGGATGTTTTGATGTCGAACACCATACGAAGTCTTTCGGTTAAAGGCCAGTGGTGTCAACCTATCACTAGAAGTGAGAAACTTTCCATTGATGTATGCAAGCCCCAAGGTACTAGATGGGTGTTTCTAAGTCAACTTCTTGGATAATGTGTTGATGTCAACAAGAAGTGACTCATCGCAGGAGGGCCTTGATGTATGCCACATCAACGACATGAAATGATTGTAATGATTTTAGAGACGGAATTTTACTGATGACACAAGGTTCAGGAATGGTAGTCATGAAAATGAAGGTTTATGGTATTGTAAAGGATGAATTTTAAGTGAGTGACTTGTCTTGAACATGTCAGAGACACTAAATTAATTGGCAGCATTGACCCAAAACAAAATTAATGGATGGTATGATATACTAAGGTATGATGACCATCAAGCAAATAACCCAACCCATATAGTCACAATAATGAAGTGAAAGTGTCATGCTCAAGAAAGACCTGCTGCCATAAAGTGGTTTACCCCTTTTCCCATTTTCCCCAGTCATTGCTGACCAATACCTCTTTATTTTTTATCAAGCTTGAGGAGGATAACATATGCTTGTTATATAATTCCACCCTTTGGGTGAACCCATCGCTATGTGATGTTTTAACAAGTCTAGTGAAGGTGAAACTTGGTCTTTTCATGATCGACAAGTTTGTCACTATTTGATGTTTTAACGAGTCTAACGACAATGATAACTCAGTCCTTTTCATGTTTAGAGAGTTTGAAAAGGGACAAAAAGAAAACTCCACAAGTACTTTTTCGTAGATTTGTCTCTCGAGTCTGAAAAAGAGTAAAATAATATGAGAGAGAACCTATTGACCATGTTTGATCAATGTATTCCTTTTTCGTAAGTAATCTATCTCAGCCTGGAAAAGGGTTAAACTTATACTGAGTAGATGTCATTTCCAATCCATTAACAAGCTGAAAAGGACAAGCGCTCGACAATCTTTTCATATTTCGAGAGTTTGAAAAGAGCTTAAAGAGGACTCCACTTTGAGGAATGAGTGGTGTCTAGGATAGAAACTGGTTCTGGTGATGTTGGAACTTCTCAAAACATGTTGATTTATGTGAAGGGGTTGGCTAATAAGACCACTCATTGAACTTGTTCCTCAAAAAGGGTAAAACAACCAAGTGAAATCGTATGATTGACCAAGCAGATAATGATGATGGAAGGAGAAAAACCAAGGTTCATCGGATGGAAGAGGCAGATAGAATGGAAATCACAAGGGTTAAAATGGAGATGGGTTCATTTTTACACATGCTTGAACCATAGGGAACTATGCTTGGAATTTGTTTCATGTTTACACAAGCTTGAAATGAAAAACTATGCTTGGATTTAGTTTCATGTTTACACAAGCTTGAAACGAAAAACTATGCTTGGATTCAGTTTCATTTTTATAGAAGCTTGAAACAAACAACTATGCTTGGATTTAGTTTCATTTTTATAGAAGCTTGAAACAAGAAAAAGACTATGCTTTGATATTGGTTTATATGCCCCCAGCGTGATGACTCGATTCTAGGTTCATGCCCCCCAAGCTTCATTGCATTCACCTAAGTAGACTACTCGTGGCTATCAGGTGGATGGAATGAATGTTAATTTATGATATCAAGTGAAATACTCGACTGGGATTTTATGAGATCTACTCAAAGACTCGACTTGGAACTTTGCATCAGGGGACCTTCCTTCATTTTTTATTGAGCTTGACAGAAGACAAGGCACTTTGCTCAGATTCCTTGTTTCATTTTTTAATGTACTTGACACAAGACAAGGAAATATGCTTATATCCCTTGTTTCATTTTTTAACGAGGTTGACACAAGACCAGGAACTATCCTTATGGGAGTTATTTCATTTTTTAATGAGGTTTACATATAAAAAGAACCATCCTCATATTCCTTTGTTTCACTTTTTAACGAGGTTGACACAAGACCAAAAATTATCCTTATATCCTTGGTTTCATTTTTTAACAAGCTTGACACAAGACAAGGAACTATCCGCATGCCCTTTGATCACAAACCATAAGAGGTCATCACTTCCAAGAGGTTCCCATTAGATGGGAGAACAATGCTTTGGAAGGGATCCATAAGAAGGAAACCAAGATCTAGTTCCAATTCCCCCAGTAGATAATGTACAACATCACAGAATTGATCGCCAGTTGATGTAGACATGGAATGGGTTGCCACATAATTAACCCGTGGTGGGAATGATACCATTGGTACAAAAGGACGACTTAGGGAAGATGGTTGACTGGAAGCCATATTTGGACCGGGAAATGAAATCTAGTCAACGGTGAAAATTCTGCCTTCATGCGGGAAACAAATCATTTGAAAGAGTGTTGAAATAATAGCTCCCATGTCATAAACATAGTCACGCCCAAGAAGTAAATTGTAATCTAAAGGGCCTAGGACTACCATCACATTTAGATAAATGATTTTTCGTCCCAAAGAAATAGGTAACTGAGGAAGGATCCCCAATGGTTGACTGGTTCCTCTATTAAAAGCCAACATATTCTGGGTAATAGGCAAAAGTGGCGATGAACCGAGTGCTTGCCAAGTAGTGGAGGAAAGGACACTGACAAATGAAACCTCATCTATAATAGTGCCAGGTACAATCATATTACAAACCTGTACTATGATTTGGAAAGGCACATAAGAAGGAAGACAAAATCCTGTCAGTCGATTCCAATCAAAGGAAGTGTCCAGACTACTTGGAGGGGGTTCCGTAGAAATGGGAGAATTAACCCCTTGAGTTACGAGAATGGGAGGATTTTCCTCCTGCCTTGATGGAATAGGAGGATTGTCCCCAAGCTCATTTGAATATGAAGAAATTAAAAGAACCTAAGTGGTATCATACTCACTCTCTATGGGAGAGGTATGATTAACTGAAGGTGAAATCGGGTCAACTATTACCTCGACCTGTGATTGGTCAGGTATAGACTCATTGGATTCACATTTAGAGAGATTAGGTTTAACTAATGGTTGATTTCGGTCAGTCACTTTATCAACTAGTGAAGGAATGAGGGAGAGTCTCCTGTAACCAGATGGAAGTCACTGCTGAGAAGCAGGATGGTTATCCAACACCTTTTTGGCTTCATCTAGATAGGGACAAAGGTGAATGGGGTGATTCCCTTCACATAACCTACAGAGAAAATTCACTTTACCCTTCTTTCCATGAACTTTACTACCACTAATTGATGGTGTGTCACTAGCATGATCTCCAAAAGTTGATGACATAGGACGATGTGAATGAGAAGACCATTCTTCTAAGATCTGAGGAATATCATGACAATTTATAAGAAGATGGTCTCCCGTACAAAGTTTGCATGTATATCAAACCTTGTGAGGCTTATCGGATGGTTTCTCATCAGAATTTGCATTCAAAGCAATGGTTTCTTGGTTGCCCCCCTGTTGAATTGGCTTTTTCTTCTTCTTGTTCCCTTTCTTCTTCTTCTTAGCCACCTAGTTACTAGTATCAATACTTTCACCAGGTGAAGAGGAAGAAGGGAAGGAAGAAACAACTAACGAAGAAGGTAAAGGGTCAACTTTGGGATCAAATGGAGGTTGATTTTGTCTAGTTGGAGGAGTACTCGATTGTGGATAAATCGTGAGATTTTGAACCAAGGAGTTTGAAAACAACCATACTGGCAAGCCAATGGTGAATCTCGAAAGGGATAATGTAGCCATATAAGGAGCACCAATATTTCCAAAAGGAGGAAAAGGACTAGGATTCCCATCAAAAGGAATTCCTTGATCAGTGGACTCCAGATTTGTCGCCATATGTGTCAACCTAAGATCAACTAAGGAGTAAGCGTGGAGGATGTTATCCATGGTCAATTAATTTTATTTTAATAAAAATAACAAAAAAAAACAAAAGAGGGATGATCTAGGAAAAAGGATCACCAAGTAGCTGTGAACTACATAATACCTCTTGGTGAACCGAGAAGTACGGGCAAGAAATCTCCCCGAATGTTGTGTTTGGTGTATCATAGTATACAAGGCGGCCGAATCAGTTACCTAAGGATGGACAACAACCTAATATAGTCCTCCCATATATACCCGAAAGTACATGGAGGCCCAATCTGTATTAGTGATGTCTAATGCAAAACCGCATAGTGAGAGCATTCCCATATACTTTATGTACTGTAACACTGCCCTATATAATTGAAGGTACGTGGACGAGCTATGATATACTCATGTATGAGGAATAAGGTATCACACTTAGAATGTATCAGAGACAAGTTAGCAACAAATGCTATGTTTTATGACGCCAGAACATGTCTCTAGCCTAGAACCTCTAAATGTTATGCGTTAAGTTACAATGCTCCATTAGGTTAATTCAGATGAAATTAAAGTTGATCTTCTTTAGAATTTTCCTTTCAAGGTTCACCACGTGATGTATGTTTGTAATTCCTAGAATGCAACTAACATGAGAAACCTTCTTTCATTCAATTAACAATGAAAACCATAGCTAGTAAGGGATAGAGCAATCAGATCTTTGACAAAGAGAAAAGAGCACACCTAATGCAATTTCCCTAGCTATTCCTATCAAGCATTCACAAAATACAATATGAAAAATGCAAGATTTTCTTTTTAATTCCCTTAATGTTGTGATGAACAAAAAAGGAAACTAATGCACATACAATCAAAAAAATTCAGTTGCTTATCCTTTTCCTATAAACGATAAATAAGACAAAGGTATTAGAAGACCTACTTGTTATTTCGCTTTCCTTTTGTCTCCTTTGTTTGACTCCCATCACTCCTTTTCAAACTTAACTCGCTCCAAAAGTACCTACAAGCATAAATAGAAGACAAAGAACCAATCAAAGAAAGAGATCTATCGAATACAAGTAAATGGAATCAGATACATTCACACATATAAACATCATATATCAAGATAAGCATATGGAAAAATGGTGTAATCTACTTTATTAGATAGAAGGAAGAATTACAACCATGAAGTCTGATCCATTGCCACTCTTCCATCTTGGGTTCCAACCAACATCACATCAAAAGCGCAACACTTTGGTAGCATAACACTACTCACTTACAAACTCAATTCTCACTCCAAAAGTGTCTCCTTACAAATTCTCAAAGTCTAGCACATGATCACTTAGATGAGTGCTCAATTTATAGGCAATTGGAGGAGGTTTTGTCATAAATGAGGATATTGAATGGCCTTCTAAACTTAAAGTTAGTTTCCATGGAGGAAGGATGAGAGGATAAGAGGTTACTTAACTCATTCCTCATCCATTTTCAAGCTCATAGGAGATGATAAGTGTGGGAATCTTCTATAAGGCTCTAGAAGATAAGAATATTCCTAGAACCCTATGTGGATTTCGTTCAATCTCTCCTAGTGCAGGTCAAAGGGGGCCCAAGTGCTCTGCAGAGCACCCTTGCATGGGCCTAGGCATTCAAAGTGTTGACATGTCTAGGGCATGTAGCAACTAAATTAGGGTTTGATGAGCCCTAATGGTACTAATATGAATGATGGGAGTGATGTGCCCAAATGGATCTGTAACAAAGTCATCCATAAGCATCATCTACCTGATATATTCTAATGAGAATATTCTCATGGGAAAAAACTTAGGAAGTCTATAGGGTGGCAAATCACACCCATAAATTCTAATTTTTATGTAATTCTGATATAAATAGCAAGTCCATGTTTTAGTCTTCTCACTGAGATGCATAATTCTTTGAATTTTTGGTCCTACCCTAGGCTCTACATCATTGTTTAGTAAGTTGTCATCCATATGGAGGAATTGATCAACATAATCTGAGAAAGTGTACTCGGTGGGATTCTTCCTCACTAGGGAAGTCCAAAGGATTATAGACTGTGGATTACTCTGATCATCTAACTTATGTAAAGGAAATGAAAATATTTCTACTTGATGGTAAAGAAATAAATACACCAATACTAAAGAATACTTAAAACTACCCTCTGTAGAGAACTTGAGGAGCTGGTCATGGATTGACTCTACAATGAACTCATTGTAATTGAAAACAGGGGGTTTCTCACCAGTTGTAAAGAATGATAGGAAACCAAAAATGGCCTCATCAACCCACTAATCAGATTGATAGCCAAGTATGCATGAAATAATGGCAATTACATGTTTAGTCATCTATGGTAACATAGAGGATGAGTAGGGGAGGTTTTCTTAGGTAATTGGGCATCCTCTGGGAGAAAGATCTCAAAAATCTTGGCTCTATGTGGGAAGTTTAGGTTTTTGTAGAATTCCATGAGGAAATCTACTGAAAATGGCTTAATGGAGTTAGAATTTGTCAATTATAGCATCTGAGAGATAGATTCTATAGTGATGGTGAAAAGGATGTCACCGTTATGGGCCACAATTGATCTTTGGCTGGGGATGTAGTGAAATTGGCACCAAGACATGAATTTTGGGTAATGAAAAGTATGTGGGAAGATGAATTGGGGCAAGGAAGACTCCCAAATTCCTAATTCATTGTTGAGGTCAAGATATTTTTGCTTCAACTAGCTGTGAAGCTCATAGAGGTCAAAATCACAATTAGTTTCAGCAATCTTGTATTGCTGGTCCACTAAGGGTTAGTGGTCTAGGTCAATAGTAGGGGTAAACATAAGTTTCTCATCAAAGGATTTGTATTTTTTAGGTTCCATTATCGAGAAGAAAGAACAGGGAATTCAGAGTTACTTGAGAAAAACATGTGAAATTGATGTTCGAATACAAATTGCAGGTTCGGTATTTGGTCGCAATAGCTGGTTATGCTGGTCACTGACTAAATGATGGAGAAAATTGGTTTTGGTTGGTTGTGCACTACAAATTCTTGATTACATGCTTATCATAAAATGGATAAAGGAGGAGTGTAACAGGTTTATGATGGATTATAAAGAAAAATCAAAATTATCGTTGTGTCTTACTTTTACAATGAAGCAGGTCCGTTGTCGCAGGAAACAAGCAAGTAATTAATTGAGCAACAATTTTCTGACGTGGTGGCAAGAGTTCTAGGTGGCAACATCCTATTGCCGAAAGGAGTAATGACGGGAAATTGCTTTGGCATAAGGGGAGTGGGGTCCACAGGCATGAGATGGTGGAAAAGTAGTGGAGCAGTATGACTGACATGGGAGCCAATGGGGGGATGGGGGAGTCCATATGGCAGGAGGTAAGTGGCACAGAGGAAGATGTGGGGTCCATGGTCAACTCGAGCAAGAAACACAAGATGATGGTTTTCGGAGGGGGGTAGGAACGGTAAGCAGGAAAGGGGGTGTGAAATAGTCTGGAGCTTCCACGTTGCAAAAATATACCACTTTTTCAGACCCCCTAGCCGATTAAACCTTGGAGGGGCTCGGGAGTGCTGAAAATGATCCCCCGCCGTTGATCCGAGCGAGGTGGATCAGAGTCATTTAAAGGTGCACCTCACCTTTATCTCTTAACAACAAAATGTGTCACATCCACAACACTTTATTTATCAATTGAAATGTAATTAAACTTTAGCAAATCAAACTTAACATTAAAGCTTAATTAACCATGTTTAACATTGTGGTTTAATTAATTTTATTCTCCTTATTCTAATTCAACCACGATTAGACTGTGTGACTGATTATTTACTAACCTAAACCAATTTACTTAATCTATCTTAATCAGTGTGTGATTAAAACAACTAATTTACTTCTTTGTGGCATTTAAACAAGCTGCACACTTTATTGAAATTTTTCTAAGGTATTTTTGATGCAATTTTTTATTTTTGAGTGGCTCTTTAACTTGATCACTTGCATAGATATTTTTATGGGATATTTTCATTCCCTTTCATCTTTTTTCATATTTTTATTTTTTGTTCTTTTCACTTATATATTGTTTATATCCACTTTTTATTTTCTTTGGAAATAATTTTGCAGAATGGAAGGTTATTTACAAAATCTTATGTACAAAATTACAACTAAAATAAAGTCACCATATGAAATATAGGACCCTAACAGTGGCTCCAATGGGGATGGCACTCTCCTTGTGAGGTGTCAAGAACATTGTGGATCAGTAGCCCCTATCCATTGGGAAAACTATCTTTATTCTACAACTGAATCTGATCCACCTGCTGTTAATCATAAATATGGTAACAAATCATCAAAAGCTTAAGTCCTTCTCTCCGGGCTTCAATTTATTATGTGAGCCACCCTCACTCTTGCAGTAGAAATAGTAAAATGATATGTACAATGATTACAAATGAAATTGTTTTAATTTTGAGGAAAGTAGTGATTGATAAGTTTTTCATTGACAGGTCCACTTGGCAATGCTTCTTCAGTTAAGTCCTTCAAGAAAAATGCATTATTTCCTTTGAAGGCATCAATTTTATATGACCCTTTCCACAAATTGTCAAACTTACCATGCTTGCCTTTGTCTTCATTCCTTGAGTCCCACTTTAACGCTAAGTCACCTAACAGAAATTCATCTACCTTTGTTCTTCTGTCATATATCTTTTTAATCTTGTCTTGAACAAATTTAGTTTTGTTATACACCTCTTCCCTGGATTGTTGCAACTATATGGTCTAGTTAATCCTTATTTCTAAATCATTAGTTTCCATTTGTGATTCTTGTAATAGTCTTAACACAGGAATTCCCAGAGAAATAGTAAACAAAACATCAACTCCATATACTAACTAGAATGGATACATTCCAATAGACTTTTTGGTGCTAATTTGGTCAGCCCACAGGGCATTGATCAACATTTTATGCCAAGATTTTTTATTCTCCTACAATAGCTTTTTGATAATGTTGACTAAACTGTTGTTGGAGGACTCAGTTAGGCCATTTCCTTTTGGGTAATAGGAAGTTGAGTGTCCTTATATTTTGTGGCATTTGCTACAAAAAGCATCCATTTTCTTTGACTTAAAGGCATCAACATTGTCAGTGAAAATCTTATGGTGGCATCCAAACCTAGACAAAATGTCACTTTCTAAAAATTGGACAATGACAGTATCTGTGGCTTGCCTAGTTGGGATAGCCTCAATCCACTTGTTAAAGTAATCAGTGGCTGTTAAGATCCATCTATGTTGGCCTGAGGAGTTGGGATGGATTTCACTAATGAAATCCAAGCCCCACTGTTGAAAAGAGTTTCAACTGAAATGGGTTTCAATGGTAAAGGAAAAATATTTCTCTTGCCTTCAAAGATTTGACATTGGAGGCAAGTGGTGACTTTATTATGCACGTTTGCAAATAGGTAGGCCAATGAAATCCAACCCTTAGGATTTTGTTGGCTATGGTTTTCTAATACAAATGGCCTCCATAGTCTCCTTAATGAAATTCCTCCATGACCCTGTCTGCTTCATCTTTCAATAAGCAGTTTAGTAAAATACCTCCAGAATCTTTCCAATGTGCATTTTGATCTAAAATACAAACTTTCATGGCTTTTAGTTTTAAAAATATAACTTTTGTTTTGGTTAAACCAGGACGAGCTTGTAAGTTTTGTAACACAAAAATAATGTCTACTTACCATGGTGAAGTAGAAAAGGCCTCTGATACCTATGGAGTCTCCAACTCTTCCTATTCATCCAATGCAACAATATAATTGATATCTAGCACATGAAAATTGGACTTAGCCATTAGCTTTGCTAATCCTTAACCTTTTATGAGCTTTGTCGATTTGATTTCAATGTCATACTCTAGGATTACAACATTCTCTTTCCCTCTTTTTCCATCTGGGTCAGTCTGTGTTAGAATATCTCTTACCACAACACTTGGGACAAATGCTATGATATGAGAATGGAGGATTTACACTCTAAAGCCCTTTAATGCCTTTACCAAAGCAAAGACTTGTTTCTCCATGATGTTGTACTTGAGTGATGCATCCCTCTGTTATAGACATATTTGGGCACTGCAACCCCAATCTTATATGTCAATAAAATGAGAGCTCTTTAACCCTAAAAGTGTTGTTTTATACCCTAAAGGATCATGGTCAACTGATTACATCATTCCTCAGAAGTTCCACCTGAAAAACCACTCATAACTGGCCAAAACAGGACCATACTGAATGCTCCACTATTAGGGTGCGATGCATACTGACTGCTACACTAGCCAGGTGCGATGCATACTGAAGAAGCCTTTTGTGGGGTGTGATGAGTGAGAATGGACAAATGTCTGAGACAGTTTGCTAAGTGGATGCTCATGGAATCTTCTAGAAACTTCCTCTATGACACTTGCCTCTCTGAATTTGCCCAGGAATGAGTAAGAGATCCAAGAAATCTCCATGTGGAACCAAGAACTACAAGTGGAATGACACTAATAGAAAACCCAGAGATGACTCACGCCTTTGGAAACATCTATAAATGGATCCCCCATCTGAGAGATCTGGAGGCTAGAATTTTGTAATTTGTAAGGAAGTGCTAATAGTTTGTCCTTGAGAAGAAGCATTGTATTGTTGGGTGCTCTTGCTTTTCATGAGGTGAAGAGGGCTTTGATGTTGGGAGGATGATGCTGGATCAGGCAACTGGATTGTAATTCTCCCTTATATTTTAATAAAGTTCTTTGAGTTTTCATCCATACAATCATGTACTTGTGAGTCTTGTTATTTGTAAATGCCATTGTATGCTCAATGTATTTCTGATTTTGCATTGTTTATGATATAATAGATCAAGATTCTTTGATGGTGTTTTGTTACTTTGTTTCTACAGGTAATCTCTAAGTGGGACAAGTAGGAGAGGAGTTGCAAGCTCTATCAAGGGGGAGAGAAATCAAGAAATGAGTCAAGTGGAAGATCTAGGTTGGTCCCTCTACTTCTCTCTTATCTATCATACATAGAGGAAATCACAAATTTCTTTGATTGTTTGTTTCTAGGATAGCTACCAATCCTAGTGGGACTAGCAGATCGAAAAGACACTAGTTTTCCTGGAAAAAAAAAAAAAAAAAAAAAAAAAAAAAACGACTCCACTGTGGAGCGAATAGTTTGTTTGTTTGTCATTGTTGTTTGCTTTATAAACTAAATATGGAGCCTAAGCCAGATAGCCTTCGAACTGCTCTTGCTCTGGAAGTGCATAGTATATGAATGCTGCTTCAGTCAATCTCTAGTTTAGTTTATGAACTGAAAATTTGACTTGCAAGCATTCTAAGCACCCTTGTGGTAGCTCAGTAACCTCCCAAGATCATTCCTCTATACTTTTCTCTTTACTGTCCATCATAGCTCAGCTTAAATCACTAAACTCAGCTACAAATTTGAGAAAAAACCCACCTCATTTACGCTCCCTAGCCCATCGCATTGTCTATCACTGGAAGCCAGTATGCATCGCACCTCCCGAGTGTAGTAGGTGAGATGCATCCCTGTTTCTGTGAAGCATAGGTGCGATGACTGACTAATCCTATTTCTCTCCTTGAAATTTGGGTTTTTTGTCCTTGTTTTCAGCTCTGTTTAATTGTTTTTTGCTGCTTATGAACAGTATCTCATTGTTGAAGCCTCCTTGCCTTACATAGACCAGCATCCATTGATTAGGATTAGTAAATGTTTTTATGTATTTGTCCATCATTTATAGTCCTTCGTCGAAAAATTGTGTAAATCGAACTGTCGTTTTGGTACAAAAGTGTCGTAACTGTCGTTTTGTGTCAAAAAAGGGAAGTGTCGTAAAGTCTTCGTTCTCTAGATAGTCGATTGAACTTTTTGTAGTGTATTTGATTTGAATTGTTAATATTGAAAGTGTTGAAAACGTTTTTCTATTTGAAATCTAAAAGTGTCGTTTAGTCTTCCTTTCATTTTGAAAAGAAATTGTCGAAATGCCACTTTGAAGAAAATATTTCAGGTCTATACTCAGTTTTCCTTTTTGGCATTCTTCACATTAAAGGGAACAAAAAACAAATACATGCATTTGCATTTTCATTTGGACTGTGTGTGAAAAATGATTTAGGAAAAGTGCACTTAGTGTGTGCTCGTTTCTCTCTGTTTGAAAGAATTGTAATATTCTTTCCTTAGTAGCTAGGATTTTCATTGCTAAAAAGTAAACAATGATTATTTATCATTTTAGATTGCATAGTTAGGAATTTTACATCTACATCATGTGGTGCACCTTGAAAGGAAAAATTCTAAGCAAGATCAACTCTAAAATAAATTTCAATGAACTTACCAATGCTTTGGAACCTAATGCAACACATCTAGAGGTCTAGGCTAGAGACATGTTCTAGCGTCGCAAAATATAGTAACTATCATTTTCATCGAAGGTTGGGTGATTCCTCCACTTTGATACGACAAGTGCTAGCATGGACTTGTGCTCCCCATACCGTTGAGTATATATTGGGACACCACAATAGGCTTATATCCTTTATCCAGAGGAAGCTGTGTCTGCCACCCTATCGATCGCAAGGCATTGAACACATCATTCGGTAAGATTGACTGCCATACATAAGTGCTTGGTAATTTATCTTAAATTAATCACCAAGGTGTATATTGCAGTTTTGCGATTGGTTTGGTAATCCCTCTTTCTAGATTTCCAGAGCAGTCACTTTCGTTCCTTTTCGACTCCTTAAAAGAAAAGGTCCATCTGAGCACTTGTCACTTCAGGCTCATTAAAAATAGAAGGGGACTAGAGTCATCTTTAGATTTTTCTCGACTCTCAAAAATTGAAAAAGCAAAGTTGTGTCAAAGCATCATTAAAATTTATTAAATTTGGAAAAAAATCCCTATTCCTTTGTTGATCTTTGATTGAGATAATGGAGTCTACCAATCAAGGAATCCCTTTTGAGGGGAATCCTAGTCCTTTCTCCTCTTGGGGAGATATTGGTGCCCCGTATATGGCCACATTGTCCCTTCCGGGAATCACAATTGGCCTACTGGTATGGCTATTATCAACCTCTATCATTCGAAATACCATAATTCCTCAGCAATCGAATCAGCGACCAGTTAATACTAGAGTTGGCCCTTCGCCTTCTTCTTCACTTGTTGCTCCCTCCCCTTCTTCCTCTTTGCTTGGTGAAAATAGTTATGTTAGTAACCAAGTGATTGAGAAGAAGAAGAAAGGGAAGGAGGAGAAGAAGAAGAAGTCAGTTAAGCAAGGGGGCAACCATGAATCATTTGGTGAAAATCCGCACACTAAATCTCCTAGATATCCTTGTGTAATTTGTAGAGGAGACCATTTTCATCGAGATTGTCCAACCATTCCTGGGATCTTGAGAGAATGTTCCACCCATTCACACCTGCCGGTGTTATCAACCTCTGGCGATCATGTTAACAGCACACCATCAACTAGTGAAGCTGAAGTTCATGGACAAAAAAGAAAGGTCAAAATTCCATGTGGATTACGTGAAGGAGACCATCACCTTCCCTGTTGTCCTTTTTTGGATGAGGCCAAAAAAGTCTTGCATAACTGTCCTGCTTCACCGCAACAACTTCCATCTAGATACTAGAAACTCACCTCAAGTCCTTTACTAGTTGAAAATTCGACTGACATAACTGAACCGTCGGTCGAAACACCTATCGTTGAAAGTGAATCTTCTAAGTCCATACCGGACCAAAGTCAACAGGTCGAGATGGTAGTCGACCCAGTTTTACCTTCAGAAGGTTCACCTTTAGATGATATAATTTCCAAAGAGAATGAGAACGATACTGTTCAAATTATTTTTGTCACTTCAGAGTCTAATGAACTTGGGGGCAATATACCTGTTCCTTCATGACAGGAAGAGAACCCCCCAGTTCCTACTACTCAAGGGGTTCATTCAACCATTTATTTGGTACCCCCTCCAAGCAGTCTAGTCGCTTCCTTCGATTGGAATCGACTAGCGAGATCCCGCCTTCCTTCTAATGTACCATTCCAGATCATAGTACAAGTGTACAAAATGGTCGTGTCTAGCACTATCATAGATGAAGGGGCTTCATTGAGTATCCTTTCCTCAACTTCTTGGAAAGCACTTGGTTTTCCATCGCTTATGCCTATTACACAGAATTTGTCAGGCTTTAACAAAGGAACCAGTCAACTGTTAGGGATCCTTCCTAAGTTACCCATAACTTTGAGAAGGAAAACCGTTCACTTGAATGTGATGGTAGTCCAAGGACCGTTAGATTACAATCTACTCCTTGGACGTGACTATGTTTACAACATGGAAGCTATTGTTTCAACACTCTTTTGAGTGATGTGTTTCCTGCATGAAGCAAAATTGTCACTGTTGACCAGCGTTCATTTCCTGATTCAAACACAGCTTGAAGTCAAAAATCATCCCTAAATGGTCTCTTTGCATCAAGAGTGTCTCTTCAACCTTCATTCTATCCACATGATTACAGTGAGTAGTCTAGTGAATGTAACGAAGCTTAGGGGGCATGCACCCTTGTCTAATTGGCAAATGAACCCAGCTGAAAAGATAGGTTTCCCTGTAGGTTATGAGATTGGAAGTTCCATCCCACACCATTCACTTTTGTCCACTCTGTGGATGAAGCCAAGGAAGTGTTTTGTCTAACCACTGACGAAACCATCCTACCATATGAATTTCCCTGTAAGTTAAGTGATTGGTCTGATACACCACTCACCTTTGTCTAATTGGCGGACAAAGCCAAGGAAGTGTTTTTGTCTAACCGCTGATAAAAACAATCCTGCTTAACCACAGTGATTCCCATATGGTTACTAGAGACTCTCCTTTTCTCGATTCCTGGGGGCATGAAAACCTTTTTATGCAAACGAAAAATGACCAATTTCATTTTTTAGCTTTTTAGTTTTTTCAACTTCTTAGGTTAGCTGATTGGTCTAATCCACCATTCACCTTTGTCTCTGCTACGGACAAAGCATTGGAAGTGTTTGAACTATTTCATGGATGAAACCATCCTACCTAACCTCAGTAGTTCCTTAGGTTTCTAGAATTTCTTTTATTTTGCTTTTTAGTGTGTTCATTCCTAGCTTGCATAAAAAGGTGCGATGAGCAATGTTTCTGCAAGTTTCAAGCTTGTTAAAAAATAAACCCACCTATGAGCATTGTTTTCGTAAGGTTCAAGCTTGTTAAAAAATAAACCAGACAATGAGCAATGTTTCTACAAGGTTCAATCTCGTTAAAAAATAAACTAGCCAATGATCAATGTTTCCTCAAGGTTCAAGCTCGTTAAAAAATAAACCCGCCACTGAGCATATGTTAACGCAAGGTTCAAGCTCATTAAAAAATAAACCCACCTTCAGTAAATGACCTCTGTGATTGTGATTCTATCAGCCTTTTGAGCCTTGGTTGTGTTCTGCCATGACCTCCATCCTTTTGGCCAATCAAATGTTTTGCACTTGATTGTTTACCCTTTTGAGGAATAGCTATGAAGAGTGGCCCTGTTAGCTGGCCCCTTCACATCACCATGTTTTGAGAGGTTCCAAGCTTACCCAGAACCAATTCTTACCCTAAATGCCACTCGTTCCTAAAAAACGAGGCTCCTTTAAACTCTTATCAAACTCGTTAATTATGAAAAGATCATCAAGCTATTGGCTTTTCCAGCTCGTTAAAGTAATCGAAATTCCATCCCTCCTGTACATTTTAATCTCTTTTGGACCTGAGGGATTATCCCACGAAGAAGTTCGAGTGTTTGTCTTTTCGGCTCGCTAAAGTTATCGAAAACTCATCCCTTTTGTATTATTTTATCCTTTTTCGGACTTAAGGGATTATGCTATGAAAAAGAGCTGTTGGAGTTTCCTTTTCATCCCTTTTCAAACTCTCTAAACATGAAAAGGGTTGAGTTATCCTTGTCATTAAGCTCATTAAAATAATAGCGACAAACTTGTCCACCCAGACAAGAACGAGTTTCACTGTCGCTAGGCTCGCTAAAACATAGCAGTAGGTTTGCCCAAAGGGCAAATTATAGAACAAGAACATGTTATCCTCCTCAAGCTTGACAAAAATAAAGAGGTATTGGTCAGCAATGACTGGGGAAAAAGGGAAGAAAGATTGATGAACTTTATTGCTAGCAGGTCGCTCTTGAACATGACACTTTCACTCCATCACCATGATTGAGTCAGGTTGGGTTATTAAGTTCACCTGTCATATCACCATTGGTCCTCCATACCATCCATCTTTTGGGGTTAACGCTACCAATCCATTTCAGTGTCGCTGATTGTTCAAGAGAAGTCAATCAAAGAATTCACCATCCAGTTAATGCCTCATCCGCTGCAATACCTTCACCCTCCATTTTTCATGACCGCCATTCCTGAACCTTGAATCATCAGATTGTTTTCACCTCCATAAAATCATTTGCTACGTTTCATGTCGTATATGTGGGATACATTAAGGCCCTCCTACGATGAGTCACTTCTTGTCGACATCAGCTCATTATCCAAGAAATTGACTTAGAAACAACCCTTTCAGTACTTTGGAGCTTGCATGCCTCAATGGCAAGTTTCTCACTTCCGGCAACAGGTTTACATCAATGGCCTTCAACTAAAATATTTTACGTGGTGTTCGACATTAGATAATAAATTCACACCACGTGAATTGTACTATAGTACCTTGAGGATCATTATCATTATCAGTGATTCCTCTCACACCTGTTAACAACTTACATTATTGGCTAGTAATTAGGCGATGTCCTTCCATGTTCGACTTCATAACATCTTTTCACATGGATTGACTTGTACATTGGGTGAAGATTGAACGAGTTTGAAGACCCCGGATCTAGTTTCATCCATCCGGGCTGCGATATATTTAGGAATATAAAAGACATCAAATGTACATAGAAGTTGCACAAATGATCATCCAAGCTAAAGGATGATGACTCTACATATAAAGAATCACCAGTCTACAACTACAGACGATTATCTGTCCTATGTACATGAAAATGAATTATTAAATTGAGCATGGGAATGCCCACCTCAGCTAGATCATGAAAATAATCTGATGATGATGTATTGTATTGTATCTTATACAGTTCACCTTCCAATTCGAATACCTCGAATCCTCATGATAAAGAATTTCACCTGACATCAAAAGATTTACGACTTCATGCTTTAGGGGGCAACTATTATAGACATATTTGGGTACCGCAACCCCAATCTTATATGTCGATAAAAAAAGGGATCTTTAACCCCTAAAAGTTTTGTTTTATACCCTAAAGGATCATGGTCAACTGATTACATCATTCCGGAGAAGTTCCACCTGAAAAACCACTCAGAACTGGCTAAAACAGGACCATACTGAATGCTCCTCTATCAGGGTGCGATGCATACTAACTGCTACACTAGCCAGGTGTGATGCATATTGAAGAAGCTTTCTGTGGGTTGTGATGAGCGAGAATGGACAAATGTCTGAGACAATTTGCTAAGTGGATGCTCATGGAATCTTCTAGAAACTTCCTCTATGACACTTGCCTCTCTGAATTTGCCTAGGGATGAGTAAGAGATCCAAGAAATCTCCATGTGGAACCAAGAACTACAAGTGGAATGACACTAATATAAAACCAAGAGATGACTCACACCTTTGCAAACATCTATAAATGGATCCCTCATCTGAGAGATCTGGAGGCTGGAATTTTGTAATTTGTAAGGAAGTGCTGATAGTTTGTCTATGAGAAGAAGCATTTTATTGTTGGGTGATCTTTCTTTTCATGAGGTGAAGAGGGCTTTGATGCTCAGAGGATGATGCTAGATCAGACAACTGGGTTGTAATTCTCCCTTCTATTTTAATAAAGTTCTTTGAGTTTTCCTCCATACAATCATGTACTTGTGAATCTTGTTATTTGTAAATGCAATTGTATGCTCAATGTATTTCTGATTCTGCATTGTTTATGATATAATAGACCAAGATACTTTGATGGTGTTCTGTTACTTTGTTTCTACAGGTATTCTCTAAGTGGGACAAGTAGGAGAGGAGTTGCAATCTCTATCTAGGGGGAGAGAAATCAAGCAAGGAGTCAAGCGGAAGATCTAGGTTGGTCCCTCTACTTCTCTCTTATCTATCATACATAGAGGAAATCACAAATTGCTTTGATTTTTTGTTTCTAAGATAGATGCCAATCCTAGTGGGAGTAGCAGATCGAAAAGACACTAGTTTTCCGAAAACACCCTCTAATATTGCTAAAAAAAATCTATAGGTTGTTTGTGGCCTTCACTCTTTTTCTACGATAAAACAACTACAATAGTATGCTCAGATGAAAAAGAAAATATTATAAAATCCTTTGTAAACTTCCTTTGTAAAGTCAAAACTTATCAAAATAGGGGCAATAGTTAAAGCTAACTTTACTTCACTAAAGGATTTCTTGGCTTCAAAATTCCATTTTATTTCTATGTCTTTCTTTAACATATTTGCGATAGATCTTAAAATTTCAGCTAAGTTAGGAATAAATCTTCTAATAAAATTTATCCTACTAATGAAGGATTGAACTTTTTTCTTGTTTCTGGGTGTTGTGAAGGTAAATCCCCTTTGTGGACAGAGGCAGTCCCTCTAGCCCAATGAGTGGGTCTAGCAACAAACAAAACAATCTAATACACACTTTCCTAGCTTATGCTTGAAAAATGCAGGAAGAAGGAGGAACCTACCTCATTCTGATGCTAATCTCTTGATCCTTAGACATGGATTTGAATCTTTCGCTCCAAGTCTCGTTCCTTAGTTGTCCTTCATGTATGGAAACTTGCAAGGAAGATCAAATTACTATGCAATATAGAGAGCATATATAACATACATAAACTACTTAACAGACCAAGGAACATTAAGCTAATAGCATAATAATTTACACAATTATGGAAAGTGAACACCAAATGTGTATATTAAGAAACTAAAAAGGGAAGCATACAACCTATGCCTTGATGTTGGAGCCCTCCTTTTGGTGGATGTCCAAGTCCAAGAAAAGACTCTCCAAGGACTCCTTCTCCGAGCTAGAATGGGTAGCACGTAAGCATAATCTCAGCATAGGGATGCAACAATCAATGAAAAACCATTTGGGGATGGAAGGGAGTGAATTTGTAGGAAAGGAGAGGGAGTTAGGGATCCAAAAAATAGGGAGGAAGATCCACATCTCAAGGGGAAATACCATGATGGTAAGATTAAGAGGCCCAAACGAGAGAGCTCGACCATATCAACAATAACTAGTATCCAACTTGTTGTTCTCGAAGGTTCTAGTGAGAAAAGCTTCTCCTCCAGTTTGGAAAATCCTGCAAGAAGAGGTTTAGTAGAAGCACAAGTGTATAACTGAGAAACCTTCCATCAACATAGGCAGGTCGTGGAGAAAAATTCCCTGCTGCTGAAAATAAGGTTTTTAAGCAACCTTTTCCAAAATGGATTTAGGGTAGTTTTCCTTTTATTCTTTAGGGAGGTTTTGGTATGTATATCATGATGGATATGTTGCACAATAGTCAATTTTTTGGCACTTCAGGAATTGAACAAGAGATATGACAAAATTTTGTGTAACAGATGCCCCCTAAAGCATGAAGGCGGAACAAGGAGTGATGGATGAGATGCTTTACAAGTCAATGCAAGGACTAGAACAACACCATTAGGAGACCTACAAATCAAGCATATATATATATGTGTGTGTGTGTATATACATACATATATATGTATATATATACACACACACACACACAAATATATATATATATATATATATAGATTTATATATATGCCTTGATTTGCAGGTCTCCTATAATATATATATATATATAATGACAACTCTGATGATCATGACTAACAATACAGGAATAGGCATCTAATAATACATGAATCTACGGTATGGTTGCAACCATCTGAATAGAAAGGATCATGAATATGGACCCCCGGTATGGTCACATTCATCTGTCTAGAGGAAACATGTGTGCAATCATGAATTACTCATAACTCCACGTAACCTGGATTTTGTCAGACAAAATCTAGGGTCTTGCGCTCCATCTCGACCTAATCAACGTATGAATTCTAACATGTGAATAGATGTGTCGAAGTCGAACATGATAGAAAGCAACTTGATTACTAGTCAATGATGTAAACCGTTAATAGGCACGAGAGAAACCACCAATGATGAAAATCGATCTCAAGGTACAATCAACATAATCCATGACTGTGAATAGTGAAAATGAAGTCAAACACCCATGGAATCATCTGACCGAAGGTAAATGATGTAAACTTGTTGTTGAATGTGAGGAACTTGTCATTGAGGCTTGCAAGATCTAAGGTACTGGAAGGGAGTTTCTAGATCGTCTTCCCAGTTGATAAGCTGAAGTCAACAGGAAGTGACCCATCAAAGGAGGGCCATAATGAATCTCACATCATCGACACAAAACAAAAGGATGTAGTAGAGTAAAAAAAGTGTGATCCAGGAATGTGGCAGAAAGTTAGACAATGTATAGGAAAATCTAGTAGATAGGGCTTCTCTTGAACATATCAGTGACACGACTCCAACATTTCGAAGAATTTGACTGAACATAGGATTAGAGGTCATGATGAAGGGATGGTATGATCAGATAAGAGGCAAAATGGATTCCCCAAACCCAGGAAGGCAAGTGACAAAGTGAGGATGTCCCAAACCCGACATGAGTAACATATGAGTGTCATGTTCAAGAGCAACATGCTACCTTTACAAGATACAAGAGATGAATGCTTTCACTTTTTCCCCCACCATTTCTAGTGAGTACCCCATATATTTTGTATCGCAAGATTGAAGGGGATAGCATATGCTTTCCATATAAGTTCACCCTTCGAATGAATCCATCATAGTATTTTTTACGAGCCCTAGGAAGGAGGAACTAAGTGTTGTTATGGTGACAAGTGCTGCATCGTTTAAGTTTTACGATTCTGACAAAGGTGAAACTCAACATCTTTTTCATGTTTAGAGATTTCGATGTTAAGAAATTTACGATAAAGAGATAAATTATTACTAAGATTTACAGATATTTACAAAGTTGAATAATAAAATAACCAGCAAAAATACACATAATATTTATCTAGGAAAACCCCAAATCCAAGTAAAAAGCCAACCCAATGAGATCTCATTAACATTGGCCAAACCTTGGCCAAACTGACCAAGTGAGCCTTCACCTCTCACCTCTAAACCTACATTACAATGAAGTATTCCCATCCTTTTATAGGCTCCATTACATGCAATACCGCAGACCATAATACCATGGGTACACTATACGTGCCCAAAACCACTACTATTTAACCAAGTCAACCTTGACTCAAACCTTGAGTCAATTTTACCTAACAATTCCCCCCTTAAACTTGACTTGGAGTTCCTTTACTAAATGCAGCCAAAACTTGCTAAGTGAGACAATCCTGCTCACTCTAGCCCTTACCCCATTCAATTTTTTTATCCGAGATTTGTTAACCCGACATCCCCTTATTACCTAGGTCTAACCCAAACTTTACCGGTAATTACCCAGGGGTATGCATGCCTTACCAAGTCATACAGTAGTATGCCCATTTACATGCAAATTAAAAAATTCACTCCATTATAATAATTTTTTTTTGTTTACCCTTGTTGCTATCGTTGTACATATGACATCAATGTCCATATAAAAAGAACCCAACTACTGAATTACATGGGTCACCAACTGCTTTAACCGCCAGTTATCTAGGTGTTCTTTTTAGGTACATGGTCCATCAATTAATTAGTCCACGTGCACATATCCTCCTCATCCACTGAATGCCCAATAATGTGCAACTTTTCTTCACAAGCTATGGATTTTGATCCTGATCCGTAAGAAAAACTAAATTATCTTTGTATCTACTAGGCCAATACAAACCCTTGGCAACAAAAAATGTCCTTCTGAAGCCAACTTAGCTTTGATACCTGATGTTAAGAAATTTACGAAAGAGAGATAAATTGTTACTGATACTTACCGAGATTTACAGAGAGGAATAATAAAATAACTAGAAACAATACAGATAAATATTATACACATAATATTTATCTAGGAAAACCCCAAATTCAGGGAAAAATCCAACCCAATGAGATCTCATTAACATTGGCCAAAACCCTGGCCAATTTGGCCAATTGAGCCTTCACCACTAACTTCCAGGCCTACACTACAATGAAGTATTCCAAACCTTTTATAGGCTCCATTACATGCAATACCACAGACCATAATACCATGGGTACACTATACCATGTGCCCAAAACCACTACTATTTAACCAGGTCAACCTTGACCCAAACCATGAGTCAATTTTACCTAACATTTGAAAAAGAAGCAAAAAAGAAAACTCTAAAGGTCCCTTTTCGTAAATCATCTCTTGAAACCGAAAAGGTAGAAAACAATATTCAAGAGAACCTCTTAGCTATGTTTGACTATGGTATTCCTTTTTCATACAATAGTCTATCTCTGCTCAGAAGAGTGTGAAACGTATACTGAGTAGATGCCATTTCATTTACTTTTACGAGTTTGAAAAGACAAGTACTCGAAAATCTTTTCATATTTCGAGAGTTAGAAAATAACTGAAAGATGACTCCACCTCGAAAAATGAGTGGTATAAAAGGATAACAACTGGTTCCGGTCATGATGGAACTGTTGAAAACATGTAAAGGTCAAGAGGCTGGCTAATAAGACCACTCATTGTAGATGTTCCTCATGCATGGGTAAAAGAACCCAGTGAAAGTGTATAATCAACCAAAGAGGTGGTGATTATGGAATGGGAATATTTTCATTTTTACACAAGCTTGAAACAAGGTAAACTATGCTTGGATTTGGTTTCATTTTTACACAAGCTTGAAACATGGGAAACTATGCTTGGATTTTGTTTCATTTTTACACAAGATTGAAAGAAAGATGAACTATGCTTGAGATGATTTTGCATGTCCCAAAAATAATGTCTCAATTTGAGGTACATGCCCACAAGCTTCATTTCATTCACCTAAGTAGACTACTGGTTAATAACAGGTGGATGGAATGAAGGTTCACTTATGAGATCAATTGAAAGACTTGACTAGGATTTTACGAGATCTAATCAAAGACTTAAATTAGAAGGGAATTGGTTTCATTTTTTAACAAGCTTGACATGGGAAAAGAACCATGCTCATGACACCTTGCTTCATTTTTTAAGGAGCTTGACACAAGAAAAGGAACTGTGCTCCAACGCCTATTTCATTTTTTAACGAGGTTGATGTAATAAAATAACTATCTTGAGGGGGACCTATTTCATTTTTTAGCGTGCTTGACATAGTAAAATAACTATCCTCATGGCCCTTGTTTCATTTTCTAACAAGGTTGACACAAGACAAGGAACTCTGCTCCAAAGACCTAATCATAGACCAAAAGAGGTCATGGATTCCAAAAGGTTCTCATTGGATGGGAGAACAACACTTTGGAAGGAATACATGTCTAGGGATCCAATGGAAAAATCAAGCTCCAATGCCCCCAGTACATGGCGTACTACATCACCTACTAGATCATCAATAGATGTGGGCATGGAACAGGTAGCCACATAATTAACCAGTGGCATGGGTGATACTGCTTTCATATAAGAACCATTTAGTGATGATGGTTGATTGGGGGTTGATTCAGGACCAATGAATGTAAGATGATCAATGATCACAATTCTTCCTTCATGCAGGAAACACATCACACGAAAGAGGGAAGAGACAAGAGCTGCCATGACATAAACATAGTCACAACCAAGGAGTAGGTTAAAATCTAAAGGGCCTTGGACAATGATAATGTTAATATAGACAATCTTTCCTCCCAAAGTAATAGGTAACTTAGGAAGGATCCCTAATAATTAACTGGTTCCTCAATTAAAAGCCAACAGATTCTCGGTGATGGGGACAAGTTGAAGAGAACCCAAATATTTCCAAGAAGTTGAGGAAAAAATGCTAAAACATGCCCCATCGTCTATGACTGTGCTAGGTACGGCCATATTGTAAGCTTGCACTGTAATATGGAAAGGCACATAAGATGGAAGGTGATATCTTATCAGTCGAATCCAATCAAAAGAAATGACTAAACTACTCAAAGGGGGTGTTGTAGGAACATGAGAGCTTCCATCTTGCTCTATGGGAATAGGAGAACTTCTCTCATGCACCTCGAGAAAGAGAGGATTTCCCCCTAGTTCATTCAAAATTGAAGAAAACAGAAGAACCTGAGTAGTACGAGGTTCACTCTTTACTGGAAAGGTATGGTTAACTGAAGGTGGAACCAAGTCTACAGTTTTCTCAACCAATGGTTGGTCAATATCGGACTCACAAGACTCACTTTCGGAGAGAGAGGTGTTGACCAAAGATGTCTTTTGATCAATCACTGAATCAAGTAGTGGAGGATGAAGGGAAATCTTTCGATAACCAACTAGAAGATGAGGCTAGGAAGCAATAAGGTTTTCAAACTCTTTGGAATCTTCATCCATAAGAAGAAAAAGTTGAACGGGGTGATTACCTTTACACAAATTACATGGAAATTTGACTTTTCCCTTTTTCCCATGAGCTTTACTATAACTAGTTGAGGGTTTGTCACTAGCATGAACTCCAAAGGCTAATGAAAAAGGTTGATGTGAACCTATGGACTACACTTCTAAGACTTTGGGAATACCAGGTGTTAGTGTCAGTATTTGCATACTACCATCAGTGATAAAAAATCCTCTTTTCATATCATTTTAAGGGTCCCACTCAGATATTTTTTTTTTTATCATTCCACTAGGTCATGTAAAGAAATTAGTCACTGATGGTAGTCCTAGTCCAAAAACATCACTCTTCCCTAAATGTGATTACTTTCTAGCATAGTTTCATATCTTGTTGCTTGTACATCATCCATAAAGTTATTTTTGTCATGCCATTTGTATTAATCATGAGGTCATTATGTCATCTTGAAATTCAGACCTTCAAGGTCTCATTAGGTCTTCTGGGTTTTTCAAGGTTTCATTAGGTCATTAGGGTTGCCAAGGTTCCATTCCATTGCATAAGACCAGCAAGTAAAGGGTTATCAAATAACATCCCTTCGCCATGTGAAGATGATTTGTAAAGGGAAATGCTTATTTCAATGTGTAATTTTATGTCTTTCAAATGTAATAATTTCACCATCCCAAGCTGTTAACTCAGTGTTCCAAAGATGCCAGACCATCAAAGATCAATTTTTCAAAGCAAATAGTCAAGTGAAAAGGTAAAGTTTCAAAGGGTTAAGTGCATGCCAAAGGGAGTTGTCTTTTCCCAAGGGTGTCCAAATCATCATTTTCCATAAGCACTAAACCCTAATTTCCTCACCCATTGAGCTAGGTTTGGCTATGGAATTAGAGACATCTGAGTATATAAGGCATAAGGGAGGTCATTTTAGCAAGTATAAGGACATGCCAACTCATAAACATCATGTCTCCATCATTTTTCAAGAAGTAAATCCAAGGGACAAATCATTTGCCACACATAGGGTTGGTTTTTCTTCAAACTATATTTTAGACCCAACAGGAATGAATTTGGCAAATGGGAGAGAGTGTTTTGTCCATAATATGCGAAGGATACAAAACCTCATTCACTTTTTACATAGGTGTCACAGTTTTAGAGAAATGTCAAAAATATAGTTGCTACAAGAGAGTTGCTGCACTTCTGGAGTGACTTTGGAAAAATCACATTTTATTCTATTTGGATTATCGAAATGACTTTCTTGATGTATCCAATGATAACTAGGCAAACATATCTTTCCAATGAGCTATCGTACACTCAATTTGGAGTTGCAGAAGACCTCTAAACATTTCCTGCAAAAGAACACTTCACTGTTTCACTCTCATTCTGCACTTTTTGACCAGTCGTGGGAGAATTGACTTTTCAAGGGCTATAATTGATCATTTTCAGTTATTGACAGGTCCATTGTGTGTTCAAGAGATATACCTTTCCAACACTCTATCATGGGCTCAATTTGGACACTAGGAAAGCCTCCAAACATGGCCTGCGAAACGGTGTTGTGCATAGAGCAGGAGGCGTTGCGCATAGAGGAGGGAGTGATGCATCAGAGAGAAAACCACATAATGGAGGATGACAAGGCCAAATTTCATCTTGATGAGGCTTATGGATATTATGGAGAGCTGGATGATGAACAGGTACAGAGAAAAAGACTTGGAACAAGATTTGTAACATAAGAGTCAAGCAAATGAAGACAAGGCTAAAACAAGCACTCAAAGGCAAAAAGGAGGGTGATAGGCTTCGGTTTCTTGATAAATCTTCCTTGGCTGACCCAAACACTTGATGGTGGTGGTATCCTACAAATTTTGAGAAATTTCGAGCAAGTTTTGAGAAATTTTTCATTTTTGAAGAATTTAGTGGTTTTTGACACAAAAATTTTGAGTGGCGTTGCGTTTTTCCTAGCGGCATCCAACTTCGAAATAGTCAGAAATTTTCGATTCAAAATGATGAGTGCATGTACCCTGTGAATTTTCTAATCTTTTGGAGCAAAAATGGTCAACCAAAAGGTCAAAAAACACCCAAAAAATGACCTTTCTGCCCTCTTTTCTGAGCCACAGAAGTAGTCTCGGGAGAATCAGTTTTTGAGGGGTCAAATGAACTCCCAATGAAAATATTCAAGATGTTCTAGAAATTAGACTTGAAGGGATTTCCAAAAAGATATTTTGGCCCACTTTGGACACTGGGTTGGCCTCTAAAATGGCCTTTCAAAAAGTGTTGCGCATAGAGCTTGGGCGCTGCGCATAGGACAATTTTCTGCTCAATTTGCACTTCACTATGCCATGATTGTAATTTTTGGGTTTTCTCACATCGACGATGTTTTTAATGATGTAAATGGTGACTAGGCATGTAAATAGGATGAATATTAGCTACCGGAGGCTATATTCATTGGATCAAAAGTTCTCTTGAAGTCAAATGAATCAATTTCCTCCCTTTTAGAGGCAAGTTGTTAGGGTTGCCTAGATTCCCATTTCTTGTTCAACTTTTGATGGATTAGTTCCTCATCTTAGGGATTCAACCCCTGAGGATGGGAGGAGGTTGAATTGAGGTGTATATATTATTTTTCTTTGTCATTGTAAAGGGTTGGACTCAGTGTGATTCTTAGGCTTTGATAGACATCATTTTGTACCAGTTAAAGCAGGAGATTAATGAAAAATTGTAGCTATTTCTTTCGGATCCATGTGGTATTATGCTCAGTTCAGTTTTTCTTATGTTTTCATGTGTTAAAAAATATTTTTGGCTCCATTTCATCATTGCATACTCTTTATGTGAATGTATACAGGTCTGAAAGGCAGAATCCATAACTTTTATGCTCTGTTTTGGTTAAACATTTCACAATCTGTGTTTTCTTCAGTTTAGAAAGAATCCACGAGGTTTACATGTTATTCCTAGCTCCTCACCTATATTTTCACCTCATCCATCAAAGCCTAGTGTTCTTATCATTATTCCTACCTTGCCCCATCGAACACCCTGTAGTTTTAACCTAATTTCCTTGCCCTAACTCTTTGGCTCCTCCTGATCTAGCAAAACCATTCAAAATCAAATCAAACTTCATGTTACTATACCTAGCCTAATATCAGTTTCTAAATCTATTCAATTTGGTTGAGATCCTTACCGAGAGAGCCCTCTCATGGCATAGTAGGCTAGCTACTTGGCTAAGCGTGGTTTGTGGTTACCCTGGCATTGCCTTCCTTCAGCCTGAGGTTCAATCTAGGTGCTAACATAGTGGTGACCATACTGGGGAACAAGCAAAAGGTTTCATATCCCCTGGGAAATATCATCAAAGTTCAGATCTAGATATGACTGTTGATGGTGGACAACGATCAGACACAGGAAGGCTGAAATCATTCACCTGGTGACTCCAAATTATTTTCGAGATCATATCTAAAGACTCCACTAGAGGATGAACTCGACCAATGGAGACATGAAAGGAAAATATGGAAAGATCAGGAATTCAAGTTGGAATTTCATCCAAGACATTATGTTCTTTGTCATCAAGTATTTTTTCTCTTTTCCTGTGAATGTCAAAAAGGTTTTACAAAGTATACTATATTTAAGAAAATATTCTAGACCTACATGTGATTCCTTCCCTTTAAATATTGTGAAAACAAATTCTTCGTACACCTTTGATCTTTATCAAGACCCTTATTCTGAATCTTATGATGACCATCTTCAAACTGATGAGCCTAAAGAGACCAAGGCTGATTCTACAGCTTCTGTATATACTCCTACACCTTGTAAAATTCCAGATCGATACAAACCACTCATCTTACCTCCTATACTCCATGTTTTCCCTAAAAATCATTACCTATACCTGCCAAGGTTTGATGGTGAATATGAAAATATCACTGGTAAGAGACATATGCAAAATTTTGAGACTTTCCTCGACCTTTTTGAAGTCAACAAAGAGGATGTCAATATCAGGCTATTTTCTCTTTCTTTGCAAGGAAAAGTTAAGAGGGTTCAAAAACCTGCCTCATGCGAGCATCTCAGGTTTCCAGCAGTTCATCAAAGTTTTCCTCGACAAGTGAGTGGTCAGATAAAACCCTTTCTTGATTCTAGAAGAGTATAACCAGCTGAAAAGACTTCTAGGGGAGATAGTACAACAATTTTCTGCTAGGTTTAACCAAGTCTATTTTTCGATGCTTGTTGATATAAGGCCTCCTCCTGGATCCACTCTCTTGCACTACAGAAATGCCTTTGATATGGAAATGGAGTTTCAGCTGAGGGAAAGGAAACTTGCAACACTTGAAGAGATGCAGAACAGTGCAGTAGATGTAGAGGCTAATCTGTTGATTAGAAGGGCAAAGCTGAAGGAAGAAGAGAGGGAGAACATTGTAGAGCACCTAACATCTTCAGAGGTAAAGCTCGACATTTTGGTAAGTAAAATGGAAGAAATGATACAAAGAATCACCTTGAGAGATGAATTTTCTATTCAAGATCACCATGACCCACTTGTCCCAGAAAAAGAAAAGATTGCTAGCCCTAAAAATTTTCTTGCTAATCCTAGCTACCATTGATTTGAAACTAGATTTGTAGATCAATCTGAGGAGAAACAAACTTAGAATATAATGTGTATGATTGGTGACATTACTTATATTGATGAATTGCCAAAGTTTGATCAGTACGACAATTATTATGTTCTCCAAATAGAAGCTAATCTTGTAGAGCAATCAACAACTGGTTTGTGGGAGGAGGAAGTTCAATTTCAACAGCTCAAATACAGTAATCAGCCGAAGCATATCAGCTATGACAGTGACGAGGAAAGTGCAGAAAATTTGGAAGTATGTGAAGGATCTTTGCCTCTTTGTTTTACTTCATTTCAATTGATCAAAGGTAACTTTGATGCGATCAAAAATCAACACTCATTGAGTTTTGATCTTGAAAATCAAGAGGATAATCAAATTTTTTATCAGAGCTCCTTACCCTTTTGTTTCTCCTCATTTGCAAAAATAAGAGAAAACTAGAAGCAAGAAGATAAGCGAGTGGTCAACACTATAAAGGATAAACCTTCTCATGAATTGGCTGAGGAAATCATTTGCGACATAGAAGCCTCCCTAGCTCTAGATTTGCAGCCACCGAGTTCCATTGAATTTCAAATTGCATAGGAAGGCTTGGAAGCTGAAACATATGATCAAATGATGCAATATGACTTTGTACCACTACATTTTGAAACATTTAAATTTTTAAAGAAAAATTTTCATAATATCTCTAAAGCAAAGGATGAGCAGCCTGTAGAGTGTCATGCAGTCTCATTAAAATTGATGGAAAATAGGTTACAACAATCTTTGCAAGTTTTTCATGACCCAATAGTTGATGTGTTGGATGATCCCTGTAGTAAAAGTCCTTCTCCAGTAACTAACTATGAGCCTAAAAAGAATGTTGATATAAATTTGATCTGACAGCTGACTTTATTGTCTTGTTCAGCATGAGTTCCATTACAAAGCTCATACCAAGATTTGTAGTCATATCAGGAGAGTAGTGAAGAATTTTTATTTTTTTTTGTTGATCATCAAGAAAAATTAATCAATCGTGAGTTTCAGGATCCTTTTGTCAATTTGCTACAGTCATCAAAGGAAGAAAACATAGATATCAGGAAAATTTTAAAATGAAAGTACGAAGACTACCTAGAGCGGAGTAGTAACATATTAGATGGGTTGGAAATCAATATGTATTCATATGAAGATACTTTCGCAACATTCTTGCGGTCAGTAGGTGGGTTCATGCTTTGCAATTTCATCAAGATTCAATCTGTTGACAAATATTCATGGGAGTTTCCTTTCAATAGTTCTCTCTTCTTTCTCATAAACAAGCACTTGCAGAGAATTCAAACTGTTGAGATTGCAACAAGATGATGGAGCTTAGTGAAAAGAGTCGCCTTCACTAAGTGGACCCGCAGGCTATTTTTGGCGCAAGTTTATGTCTATTTTTAGACATATGGATCATGTCTATGGATTGCAGGTTGTTGTTTATTGATGATTGATCAAGTTGGAAAAATAGATGGACTTCTATTTTTAGACCACAGCGAAGTGACACCACAGCGGAGTGACTGCTCAGTCTAAATATAGAACAGTCAAATATTATTAGCTCATAATAATATTTAGACTATAAACTTTGTCTTATTCTCTTGGAGCACTTCAGGATGAGCTACGGATGTGGTACATGCAGATCCCAGAAGGAAATACGTGGTTACCTATGGGATGACTAATATTTGCATGCAGGACTTCAGTTAGAACTCAAGTGAGTTGAGTTTAGTGGACTGGAGGTGCAGTTGATGGAGTTGTGTTCAGTTTAGCTTTGTTAAACTGGTTGTATTTAGTCTAACTGGAAAATAGACTAGAGATGAGTTGGGTGAATTAGTTATTAATTAATTCACAAGTTATTAACTCATAATACAACTAATGAATACATCAGTTAACTCAGTTGCATGTCAGTGCATGTTCAGTTCAGCAGGGACAGGTGTTAGAGAATCAGATTGCTATCAGTTGTGACTATAGTTGTGCACCAGATCTTGCACAAATCAAGGGATTGAGTATGCCAATGAGTTTGCCCACGTATTTTCCCACATTTTAGCTTGTGCTCACGTGATTTAGCCAAGTAAATACGTGGTTTCCTTGGAATTATCATCAGTTCTTGAGCAGGTATTGAGCAGCGGAGGCAGGCAAGCAGCGAAGGAGATTT
>APFE031128710.1:0-25379 GCA_000404065.3 Pinus taeda
ATATGTAAGGTATCCATTTGCATGGAAAGAGTCTCTAGCATCTCACTCTTGAAGCCTTCCAACATGTTTCCAATTTCACCTTTAATGTATGAATTAGAAGAAGAGATATTAGCTATGGGTTGAATCCCCCTACCTTTCTTTCTAGCTACTCTAGAATGGTTTCTAAAAGCAAGCTTTATGTCCCCATAGGATAATTGGTAGATGTCTCCCTCGACTAGTGGATGGAGGGTTTCTAAAAGGTCATCCCGAATTCCCCTAAGGAGGACCAACTTCAGAGACTCACGGTCAAGTGTACACCTTGCCCTTTTGTAGCTCAGCTCGAACCTCCCTTCATAGTCTTCCAGGGACTCATCACTTCCTATGGTCATTCGTAAGATTTCTTATTTAGTATCTTTTGACCTAAAATACTCTCGATACTTGTTGTTAAAGGCCTGTTCCATCCGAGCTCAAGTTGTGATGCTATTTCCAGGTAATCCCATGAACCAGCACAATGATATGTGCTTGAGATGAGAAGGGAATAGTTTTATTTTTTTCTCGTCTTCTCCATAGTCATAAGCTCGACAAATGATAGAAAACTCAAATAAGAAGGTGTGAGGATATTCTGTAGTTAGACCATGGAAGTGAGGTAGGGCTGAAGGACTTATATTCTTCATTTTGATGTCCCCATTGGTCTCCCGAATGGGGAAAGTACTCTCTATTCTCTCTCCATTTCCCCTAGCATTTTTGTTTTTAGCCATTCGCTCGAGAGGAATGTTGTATTCTTCTTCTTCCCCTATAGGTTCTTCAAATATGTGTGAATGTTCACTTAAGGATTCTTCTTCATTGTAACCACCAAAGAAGAGAGAAGGTTGGTTGTGTGAAGCAGTGGAGGTGTTGCCAAATTTTTTTCCTAAGCTATCTCTACTCCTACGAGACATGAAAGGAAATATTTTTGGTTGGTTTTTTGTTTATTTTTCCCCACACTAAAAGTACCTGCAGAAATTGAAATTGTGATTGAACAAAACAAATTGCAACTAGCTTAAATGAACTTGTTGAATGGACATTTGTAGAATTGAAAAGGAGAGCAAGGAAATGCAGAACTGAAAGAAAAGAAATGACTAGTCGAATTTTACCGAAATAAACAATTAGCAGAATGTTGCAATATGAAATAGAAGAAAGCAGTAATCACATAATACTATGAGGCTTCCCTGGAAAGGACGCTAAAAAGTGTTGAGCACTAGTATTGCAGCAAGAATGCTGCAACTCCTCGACTACCAACATTACTTTTATAAACCCGGTAGTTCATAACAAACTTGGAAGCGTGGGTGCCATATGCATAAGTACTAGTTCTCACTGCACATTGTCACCTGGTCAGATGGTGTGATATCACTAGGAGCTCAAGCAAACTTTTAGAAGAAGCTCTATGTGTGATGAAAGGAAAGAAAGATTACTCTACATATGCTATTCTGACTGCAGAAAGGAGAAAGACTCGAATGTAAAGCAAAACCTAGTAAACCCTAATAAACAAGCTAATTATACTTTTGCCAAAAACACTATGAAAACCATGAAAGAAATGCCATTACCTATCCAAGGAAGTAAACAACATATAATGATGCTATTTATAGAAGTAAATAAGAAAAAAACATATTTTTGGATATTTATGTGTTTTTATGTGAATTTAACATGCATCTAATTTATTGTGTGTGAGTGTGGCAGCGAATAGGTGGCATTAGAGGGCAGTTTTGGAGCTTGAGAGGATGTAGGATGGTCTGGATAGGTCCTATGATGTCTTAGGTGGCCTTCTAGAGGCTTTTCATGGACTCAACCTTCAAAAGAAAGTGTACTTTGAAAAACTACAAGAGGAAAGCAAGGAAACTACAAGAGGCCGAGAGAAATTTTCACTATTTTGAGGGTGTGAGAGTGGGTGTAAAATGTGGATGAAGGTTGGAATGAGGTGTTAGGGCACCTAAGGTCTACCATGAATCACCAGAAGAGAGAAATATGGTTGAGTTTGCTCAAGGAGAGAGGAAGAAGTTCTATGAAAAATGAAGGAAACTAGGGTAGAATTGAAGTGAGGTTTGGGAGACCTATAGGGCATGAATCAGATGGAGGGTGTGATTTCTGGTAGGTTAACCTATTGCTGGAAGATATCTGCTGCATATAAACTAATATTCAACCAAGAAAATCAAGCAACCAATGAAATCAGTGCATCCTAGAAAAAACAAAGTTTTGCATTAAAATGGCCTAAACTATGATCTATGGAAGGAAATGCTAGGAAATGATGTAATAAAGTAAAGCATGCAAAAGGACTACTACAAAATAGGAAGTGAACATGACAAAGAATATCTAAATAAAAGCAAAACTAGACTATCAACCTACTAGAGAGCTGCAAACACTAGAAGTCCTAGCAATGAGGAAAATTTGTGTTTTTGGGGCAGCAAGAGAGTCTTTGCCTCAAATCATGGTCCTAGAGGGAGGAAGAGAGGCCAAGGCACTATTGCTTACCTTTTGAATCTTCTCTGATGACTACTTAACCTACAACAGAAAACACAAATGGACTTAAGCTACTAAATCATCAAAAGCAGCCTATACTTAACCATAAGAGAAATACATCTAACAACAAACTAATCTACAAATTGAATTAAAGCATACAAATACAAGTAAAGAGAAGTTTGGCTACTTGGATTGGACCCTAACCCAAGAGCTTTAGCCCTCTGAGGTAACTCAGTGCTAGCTAAAAAAGGATTCCATCTTCATTATGAAAAAATAGCAAGATTACATAAAATTGTCATAAAATAGTAAGCTCGAAATTTGAGCAGAGTTTACAGAAGAAAAAAAATTCGACCCAAGTGAGGCCCTAGGCATCTCTACTAATACCTCTGAATCTACCAACAACTTCCTTAAAATAATGGAGGCTTGCCCCAAAACTCGAGGTAGTTATCAATCATCTTCCACTTGGTCGGCTGCCTTCTAGTGCATGATTTGGCTGCTTGTACTCCGAGCTGAATGAAGGGGAACTCGAAGTGAGGAGAAATAAATGAGGGGGATTCCCTCCTATAAGTTCTCTCCTCTGTGTACTTCAAGTCATTGCTATAGTTTGACCACTAGATCCTCGACTTTGACATCGAAATCCTTCAATAATCTACATTAAATACATGTTAGACCACATGGCATAATAACTAACTCAACTCACCCTATAAGCATAAATATAAATATGAAAATCATACAATAAGCTAAGAGAATGGTTCATTTGACTAGGTTAGGAGGTAAAATGAGCCCATATAATTACCCATTTATGAGGCTCATCAGAGCTTGTATTGTAGTGGTGAAAAGCTTAATAGGTGTAAGCCCCCTTCTATACTTTGGTAGGGGAAAATACTTTGACTTGAACATTTTCATATGATATAAAAATTTCAATCAGTTATGCATGCCAATATTAATTACAATGAATAGTGTGATGGAGGACCAAAGGGCCTAGAGCCTATTCAAATGTAGTTTAATAATAACATTTTTAAAAATTCATTAAAGAACAATGAAATAATCATTGTAGGAATCCTCTATGAATTGGAACTTCAATGGAAAGAACATGAATTATTTCGATTTCCAATAAATATTATTCTTTTTGTTTCTTAGAGAAAAGGGGGAGAAGTTATTTTTAATAATATAAGTGTGAACTTGAATAGCAATCGGGTTGAAAGAGGTTCTCAAAATAACGTTTACTTATGGACCATGCCAAGGGGTGGCAAGGAACAAAATTCTTCATGACAAACCCACTTGTTGTTCAGTGCATTCTTCAAAAATAATTAGGGAGCCCTTTTCATTTGGAGGAGGGTCATGATGGAAAAGTCATATCACACTCTTATAGATGGAGTTGACAATCGGGATATACCTGTTATGGCTAGCCAATTTTTTAAATTGTTGATGTGCATCAACATAGGTGAATCCATAGGGTGGTTTTCATCATGCAAACTAGAACTCATAAAACTCTCTAGATATCATGAAACTGAGAATGGGGAAAGATAAAAAGGTAAAGGGGATGCAAGAATGAGGACAAGGTATGAAATATTAAGGAAGATAACATGAAGTCATCATGGAGGGAGAAGACTAATCCGTAGGGGCCTCGCACAGGGAAAGTACACTCAAAAGAAAATAGGGGGAGGATGATAAATCCACTATTGAGAGAAGGAGCCTTCACACTAGTGAATCAAGGTCAAATCCTACAAGCACTATAGTGAGGGAAGAAAGAAGATTTGAATTGTTTCTAGTTTTCATAAGGAAAGTGGGTACATTATTGATAAGTAATTCCCAAATTCATGTTCACATTTCTTTGCAACAATAGGGAATGCTCATCAATGATTATTGGCATTAGGAAAAAGTGAATTAAAGAAAGTAGAAGTGACAATAAAATACAACATAAAGAAACACAACATGTGATGAAAACAAAACCAAATTATAAGAAGCTCAAAATTACAAATTAGACTAATCAACATAATATAAAAAGAAAGCATATTATGACACAGTGTCACAAACAAACCAAACAAGAAATAAAAAAAATAAAAAAAAATATTTATTTTTCGCTTATTTTGTAATTTTATTTTATTTTGTTTAATTTTTAATGTTTACCTATGTACAAAATAAAGGATTCAATATTATCTAATGGTCATCCATATTGAAATTCAACATATATTACTATTTATTTCAAGGTATAATGTGCCAACCAACAATTGTTTGTTTGTGTGCCAAACTATAAGAATGAAGGAATGTATACAAATCATGGTCTTGTTTTACTTCAAACAACACACTATTATTGTGTTGAACATGTCTCATATCATTAACAAAAAATGTGTATATTAATGAGACATTTAAAACCCAAACACTTCATTTTAAATAGATTGGGCTAACTAAATTCCTTAAGAGTAAAAAAATAGGACTTCACTTTGAAGTTCTTTGAAAAAAATTCATCATCCATATAAAACGAGTACCATTGATAAACTTGACAAGACCTTTCATAAAGAAAGGCCTCTTTCTCAATTTCATTAAATAATAAATCATAATTCATGTTAACCATTTCATACCGTCATGACTCAACCGTTCCTCACTATAATCATCATACATGACCTCAAACACAAGGTAAAGGAGATGGGATCACTGTGTGGTTAAATATCATGCATGAAAATATGTGAGAGGTGACAAGAGAAACACAACATGGATGTGGACATCACTCATCCCCAAATGTAAAATCATCTATGTCCACAAAACCAAAGTTATAATCATGGGTGTCATTGTCATGGTGATCATCATTTACTGCACATTCTTGATCACAAATGAAACAAGAATAATAATGAGGTTTTCAAAGAAAGGGTTAGTTAGAGAACTCAAGTGGATACTAGATAAAAAAAATTCATCCTCAAGACATCTCATCCTATAGATCATGAAAGGTAAGCATTAAAGAAGAAGGATTTGGACTTATGTAATTAAGATTGGGACATAAATTAGTTTTTTATGGGTTTTCTCTTCGAAATCAATACAAGTTACCAAAGCTTCATAAAAAAATTGAATGTTCCTTTCCTACAACTCATACATGTAAAGAGGAGGTACGAGGCTATATTAATGTAGATTGGCGAATAGGTTGGCAGGTCTAATAGATTTAGAGATGAGGTTGTAAAGTTTGAAACTCAAGGTTGAAACTAGGAATGCTTTAGTCCTTTTCCATGCATAATTGGTTAAATATTTTAAGTTGATCATAAGGATTCTCTCGTATACTTCTTGACACCTAATCATAGGAATTCAATGAAAAAATGTAATTAATGTAAATAAATAATAGAGGAAATGGAAATTGAACACTCACTTTTTCTTGTATATAATAATGAAAAACCTAAATAAATAATACAATTTCATTTGAGGAGTAACCTCGTGGCTTGACATGGTATTAGAGACAACCTCTATATTTATTTTTCAACATTGTAACTCTAGTCAGTTTCATGTCCTCGGCCTCTTTTCTCTGTCGAATCTCTGCATTTGGACAGGCCATGCATTCAATAAGTTTTTGAATTATATTTGTGATGACTGCAAGGATTTCTGAGTTAACCTCTAGCTCAATAACTCTCATAGAAGTTATTTGGAGCACACCTGCAAAGAGAAGTTGAAGCCTTGGTGCTAAGAGATGGAACATGTTTGTTAAAAGACTGTGAGCTCGGTCAAACCTAGACGTGTTCCATTGAGTAGTGGGACTGCAATGTGCATTTTTAGACTCTGTCTAAATATTGATGGCATTTGGTAAGTGATTTCAATGATCAAAATCCAATTAACAAGCTCATACATTGATGAAGATTGATAGTCGATTGAATGGCGTAGTGACTATGTTTCTAAATTGAATGTTCATTAGCCATTATTGTGAAATCTGAGTTTGAATTATGGACTTGTTGAATGTTGGCTTTGCACCACCCTCATGTATTGCATTCCCATACTACCTCACGAGTTTTAAATTCCTCTCCACTGTGAAACACAACCATATTGTATCACCTGCCATACCACACTCTGCAAACAACGAGACATGGTTTCCAACCCATCAGCTATACCACATACCACTACAATACCACGTGACTGTGTATTTGCTTCCCATGTTGTGGTATTGTAGTGTGGCATCACACTCCTCCACTAGAATCAAATATCGCTCAGCTAATACGCTCCATAATCCCGCACAGATATGCTCCATAATCCCACCCACCGAATATGCTCCATACTCCCACACAACTAATACCACTTGTTGTCTTAAACAACGCATCGGTCATACATTGACTGCTTGGTATCATATATGCCCTCCACAATATAAATCTTCCCCTAAAGAGTACCTCCCACATATAATAACCTCTACCCTAGATAATACCCTCCCCATATAATACCTCTCCTCTATCCATTAGATTGTAATTTTTTACACCATAACTGTGTTTTATACAACAAGAAGTGCAAATTTTATACATTGGTAGAAGAAGTATTTTTTCTATAGTACAGAGATTTTTTGTGGGAGTGGTTCTCACCTGCAAGGAAAATTATTGTAAGTGGTCCAGTGAAATCAAACACACTGTCATTTAATGGGCTCTGCATAGGAATGTGTGTTGGAGAGGAGAGAAAGAGTGAGAGTAGCCTACCTCAAACAAGGAATTTTCCATTTGGGAAAATAATAATAGCAAGGCTTATGCATTGATTGCAGCATCAATAAATGAAGAGGTGAGTCATCATATTTTTCCATTTTCAAATTCTTTTGAAGCCTTACAAAAACTGAAGGAACTCTATGACTCACACTCTGCACTTGAAGTTGTTCAACTAATGATTATATTGTTCACCCTTGAATTACAAAATGATGATCCTCTTAGTCTTGCATCATAAGTAAAATCTATTATGCATTATATCAAAGTCACTAATGTTGAACTCAACACTCCTCTCATAGCTTTTCTCAATGCACTTTATCCCATGTACTGAAATTATCTTCAGTCATTGCAAGAAAATGGAAACCTCAAAGATATTACCTTTGACTCTCTTTCGAAAAAAATTGTTGAAAGAGAGAAAGCTTTTGGGAAGTAGACAACTCCTCAGTTTTATCATGAGGTTGTGTGTCTTGCACATAGAGAGAAGAATCTTGCTCAATATTCATCCAGAGGAAGAGGTGGTCAAAGAGGAAGAGGAAGAAATTTGAGAGGTAGAGAGCGAGACACTCTTAAGGAGAAAAGTGAGATCTGCACTGCATATGCTGCAAAAGAGATGGATCACATGATGTATCCACATGGAAGTTGCCTTGGGAAAAAATTGAGGAGGAAAGAAACCAATCCAAAGGTAAAACTAATGACAAAGAGAAAGGTAAAACACGTGAATCAGCTCACTATGTTGTGGCAAACTCTAATATTGGAGTAAAGCTCCTTGGAAAAATGATTGGTTTCTTGATTGAGGAAAAACTTTCCACAGAACTTTTAGAAGATATTTTTTTGAATAATTTACTCACAATGTTGATGGAGCAGTATACTTAGCAAACAAATCAAAACTCAAGCCATCGGGGTTTGGGACAATTAGGCTTAAATTACATGGTCTTCTAAACTCTCTTCTGCATCATGTTCTATATCTTCCACAATTGAGGAGAGACTTGTTGTCCTTGGTCCACATTTGCCAGCAAGGACACTCCATTCATATGTTTGATGGCAAGCTTGAGGTGAGAAAATCATTATACCACTCACTTGTCATGACGGGGATAGAAGAAGAAATGCTTCTCAAGTTGTAGGGTACCTCTGCTCATGCACAAAATTTGTCGTACAATTCTCATTATGAATAAGGTACATTTCCATCAAGTTTATTATGGAATGCTATATTTGGACACTTAAACTATGACACCCTCTTCTTTTTGAAGAAAAATGGTGTTACTAGTTTTCCTACAATTCGTAGGAAACTTAAGCAATGTGATGCTTTCATTCTAGGAAAGAATAGCAAACAATCTTTTCATGATTCATATTCTAGAGAACATAGAAAACTTGAACTCACTCATTCATATTTATGTGGTCCAACGCCTTTTCCTTCTGAAAATGGAAATAAATATATGATGACATTTAGTAATGACTACACCAAAATGTGTTCGGTTTATTTATTGAAGAACAAATCTTATGCTTTTCAAACATTCAAGGACTTTCATACATGAATTGAAAATAATCCACAATCTCATAGTGGCTCTATTCACATAGATAATGGACAAGAATACACTTCAAATTAATTTGAAAACTATCTTTGCCAACAAGGGATCAAACAAATGTGCCTTATAATCCCCAACAAAATGGAGTAGCTGAAAGAATTAATAGGACAATCTTAAATATGGTGCGCTCCATGACATTTTTCAAAAATGTAAAATTGATGGTTTGGGCTGATGCAGTTCTATGTGTTGTATATGTAAAGAATAGATGTCCATCTAATGCTATTAGAAACAAGACTCCTTATGAAATGTGGTATGGGTGCATGCCTTCAATAAAGCATCTCACGGTCTTTGGTTCCACCTATTATGCCTTGATACCAAAGGTACATAGAAACAAACTTGGTGCAAGAAGTCATAAGTGTATCTTCATGGGATATTCAAACACCTCCAAAGCATATTGTCTCTATGATGAAGTCAATAAAAAGTTTGTTGTATATAGAGATGTAATGTTTCTTGAATCATCCAAAACTCACAATGTTGTTCAGCGGCAACTTGATCGCTTGGACAGATCGCAAATGAAAATCATTTGAATAATTTGATAATCAAATTCCACATCTTGAATGGGGGATTCCTATACTAGATCAACCTATGGAATCTTCTTCTGAAGCACTCTCTCCCCCGCATAAAACTTTAACAACGTATGATACTTTGACTCACGTGATTGACAAAATTGGGAGACTCAAACTTGATTCAATCCTAACTCAATCAACAGAACAGCCTGAACCATCTCAGAAAGGTCCCCTAAACTGGCTGACAAAAACACTTGAAAGTGTTCATCCTCATGAGGTTGGAAAGATAGGAACTAGAAATTCAACCTCACAAGATGGAGGTGATGTAGTTGATTCTCATTCACCTATTGATATGGATGTTTCTTATGATTGTGAATTGAATTTGTCTATAGATTTTGAAACAACTTCCTTCCAAGAAGTTGCTTCCCATGATGAATGGAAAGAAGCAATGCAAAAGGAGTATGATGCCTTGATAAATAATGGCACTTGGATGCTGGTTGATCCTCCATTGTGAACGAAGCCAATTGGTTGCAAGTGGGTCTACAAGAACAAGTACAAAGTTGTTGGCTCACTTGACAAGCACAAAGCGAGGCTTGTGGCAAAATGTTTTGCACAGAAGGAATGGGTTGATTATGAGGAGACTTTTGCCACCACAACAAAATGGGCTACCATCCAGACACTCTTTACCCTAGAAACTCAGAACTATTGCAAAGTCCATCAAATGGATGTAAACAATGCTTTATTGAATGGACATCTAAAAGATAATATTTTTATGTAAGGGCCTCAAGGATTTGTTGTGAAAGGACATCAACATAAAGCACGCAAACTTGTGAAATCCTTCTATGGCCTCAAATAAGCAACACGAGTGTGGTATGAAAAATTAACTGAGCATCTTCTCAAACTCAATTTCAAACATTTGATATTGACGATGCAACTTTTTTTGTCAAGAAGGTTGGAAAAATAGTTGTATATCTTATGGTATATGTAGATAACCTTTTGATGAGAGGGAACAATGAGAGCTACATTGCATTGATAAAGAAGGAATTGAGGAAAGTTTTTGAAATGACTCATTTGGGCTGTGTTCATTACTATCTTGGTATTGAAGTAACTCAACATTTGAAGTCCATATTCCTTTCTCAAAAGAATTACATTGGAGATCTGTTGAATAGGTTTGGCATGACTAAATGCAATCCTCTCACTAGTCCAATGGAACAAAACTTAAAGCTCACATCCATTGAAGGAAAATAATTTCAGGATGAAACAAAGTATAGACAACTTGTAAGAAGTCTCAACTACCTCACTACTATGAGACCACACATTTCATTTCATGTTGGAATCCTCTTCATGTTTATGCAAAATCCTTGTGAGGGACATTGGTCTACTGCAAAAAGCATTCTAAAGTACTTGAAGGGAACTCAAGACTTTGGACTCAAGTACACACAGGTGGGCGATTATTGGATACTCTCATTCAGACTTTGATGGAGACAAGGAAATTGGGGTATCTACTTCGGGTTATTCTATGAGTCTTGGATCATGAGATATCTCCTTGAGATAATGCAAACAATTAGTTCCAACAGATTCCACAACAGAGGCAGAATATGTGGCAGAAAGTGAGGCAACAAAAGAAGTTGTGTGGATCAAGAAAATTCTGGAAGATTTGCATGTAAAACAAGTACAATTGACTCCACTCATGATTGAAAATACCTCAGAAATAAATTTGGAAAAGAACCCAAAGTTCCATGATCGAACATAGCACATCAATACAAAACATCATCTGATTCGATATCATGTTGAGGCCAAAACAATCCATCTTCACCATTGTTCCACTAATGAGGAAATTGCAGACATATTCATGAAAGCGCTTCAAGGAGAAAAGATTGAACGATTGATAACGATGCTTGGACTCACCAACATCCCTTCAAATTAAGGGGGGGAATGTTGACACCTAATCATAGGGATTGGGTGAACAATTGTAATTAGTGTAATAAATAATAAAGGAAATGGAGATTCATTGGGACATGAAACTTTACAGTCACTCCCTCTTGTATATAACAATGAACATCCTAAAAGAATAACACAATTTCGTTTGAGGAGTTACCTCCTCACCTAACAATACTAATGATCTAGGTAAAACATTACGTGATTTCTTCCGAGGTGGAAAATCATTCATTAGCCACGTCAACAAACAATGAAGCATCACATCCCTTAATGGAGTAAAAAAGAAATGCGTGCAATTGTCATTTTTTGAACTTGTCATTTTACATGAACCTCCCCATCATGTATGCATTTGGAAAATGCACAAAAAAATTTCTTACAATAACTTTTCAATTGCCACAAAGAAAATGGTAGATGCAACTTCAATTTGCATGGAATAGGTTTGAATTGATGTGTGAATTTTAAAGGGGAAGGTGTAAACAAAGGGTACCATTTCTTGTCCTCCTTCCAAGCAAAAGGTTATATGTTAGAAAACCATAATATCAAGTTTCAAAGAGGAAGTGGTTGGCATGCCATGACAATGAAGAAAAATAACTAGTTACATCCATACTCGACTAAAGTAAAATTGCGATGAAAATTGAAGGAAAGCGAAACTTAACTATCTCTCAAATGATCGCCATAATACCTTGATGTTTTGGAACAAAAGTGTCACTCGAAAACAACATCAACATCAACATCTCGTACTTATAGTCCAGTGATGAGAAGTATTGGGAATGTTATCCCATAGTTTATAGTTGCTCAAGTTTGAGTAGATTCCACACCAATACTGGTGCAACTTAACCCTCTCCCTAGTCAATGAATGGTAGGTGACATGAAAGAGTCATGCGGCTAGAAACAATGACCTTGAATAAAAAGAAACAAGAAAACGTAGCTACTATATGCCTAAACATGAATTTATTTAGAAAAGCAACAAACTAGTCTAGTTGTTCTCTAAGATTTTGTTCTTACATTACTGTAGAGTCTTAGTTGTATTTAACTTATAAACTACACAAAAAAGATTAACCACACCACACTAACCCTATGTAAGATGAGTAACTAAAATACCCTTCATGTAAGAAAAAATAAATAAATGATATCCATCCTATTAATGAACCAAATATCCCAATACATTAATGATTAGTTAAAGTAGTGAAGGCATCTGGAAAAATTAATGAATTGATCTTATCATGGTTTGAAATTGTGACCTAATTATGACCTTGAGGTTGCATGACAAGTGACCTTAAAGATCACATTTATAACTTGTGTAATTGAATCTTTTATTACATAACTTAATTGTTCAATATGTATTCATGTTATGAAATTAGAAATATTAACCAATAGTACAAGATATGTAATTAAATAGTCATTGAATATGATTTCCTTTAACAACCATTAACATTAACCATGTTTGATCCGATAAACATTTGTTCAACTTAAAACAACAAAAATTATGTACAAAACTAAAAAATGTTAAAATAAATATGGCTACAAAGTAAAAGATACACAAAAATTATTGAAGAGACATTTGCCCAACAAGGAAAATTCTCTTCTTTTTATTGCATTTTGGCATCTAAGTAAATTTCTTGAGGGTGGGATATGTGAGAAAGTGGAAAGGCCATATACTATATAGCAATCATGAGGTCAATGCCAACTTCAATGGTAAAACAATAAAATAAATGCAACGAAAGATCTTAACATGTGCTCCACTACAAACCAATGGAGCTCTAGAGTCATGTCCCAAGAGACACTTGAAAGATGAAACTTGCAAATTGACAATGATATCACTGAAGGAGAAGTCATCTACATGAACACCAAACTAGGAACAAAAGAAAAAAATAGTACTCTTGGTCACACCCTCACTCATAAATGAGCAACATGTAGGTATGCAAAAGAGTAAATCCCCATTCCATGTTGTTGATTGCTTCTATAGATCTCTTGAAGGTGATAGATGGTATAGATTCTGATCGATTGACCACTCGATGAATGTTTAGTGTTTTCATTCATTCAATTTTTTTGGGAACTACTCATATAATTCTTTTAATTTTCACCTTATGGGGCTAAAAACTTAAATGTCGAACTTCAGGATTTGTATTTAAATAAAATATATATTTATTCCCTTCCCTTTTAATACATTCACAATTTTTACCCTTTTCGTAGTTATTTTTAATAAATATTTCTATGAAAAGAAAAATGTCATGAGATAGAAACTATATTTCAAAAAACACTTCAAACAATTACTACTCATTTTCAACTTTGTACAACTCGGCAAATGACTCTTGAGGATATTGAACAAGAACTTTTAGCTTGCCATAACTTGTACATTCCACTTTTAAAGCCCCATGTATTGAAGACTAAGAATGGGTAAAACTATCCATTGTAAATTCAAATCAAAGAGTTCATCTCTTTGGTGGTTGAATTACTCAGTAGCTTATTTCAAGTATCCTTGCTTTTCCACATTATCTTCGTGTCTATAAATATTTTCATCAAGCTATTGATTTGGTGATGATTAAATTTGTGTTCGTGCATCAACTCTTGAACCTCGGCTCTATTATGGTTCAATTCTACCCGTAATGTTGTTACCAAGGACATAATTGAGGAATGTTTCTACTTGAGGCTCCATATACACTTTGAGACCTTCAACTACTCTCTTGATGTTATTAGACTATAGGTCAATTCTTTGAGTCTTATATCCAAATCTATTGAACTTGTTGGAGTAATTACTTGATCATAAGCTCCAACTTGTAGAATATGAAATTTCTTCTTTAAGCAAGCTAACAAACCAAAAATAATTATGGAGAAAAAAATATAAAAAAAACAATGAACAAATAAAACACACTCAATGTCTTAACCACCCTAATAACATGCTACCCTAATTTTGCAGAGAGAATACAAAATTTGCTAACTTATTTGTTAAAAATTACATGACATGATTAAGCATTATCACAAAAACTCCCCTTTAATGCTTAATGAGGGTTTACTATCTTATCTCGTAGTGCCAAAAACCTAGCTTTTGTAGCTCCTTTGGTGAATATATCCTCTAGGTGATCCTCAGTATTTATGTGCTCCAATTCAATATCCTTCATCTCCACCAAATCTCGAATGAAGTGATATATCATGTCAAAATTCTTTGTCCTATTGTGATGAACGAGGTTCTTTTATAACTTGATTCCACTTACATTATCACAATAAATCCCTGTAGGTTGAATTTTCTTTTCTCCAATATCTTCCAAAAAAATTCTGAGCCAAAGAGCTTTTGTACATGTTGACGTAATTGCAACATACTAAGCTTATGTGGATCAGAGGGCAACAATGCTTTGTTTTTTGAGCTCTAGGTAATCAAACCAAAACCAAAAGAGAAACAATTTCCAGATGTGGTTTATGGTCATCAATACTACCTCTCGAATCTGAATAACTAAATCCAATAAGATTGAACTTTCAAAAGAGTAGTAATGAATACCAAAATTTAGAGTTCCCTTCACATTACTTAAAATCCTCTTGAATTCCTTCATATGTATGTGAGATGGATTTGTCGTATAACTTGAAACAAGTGAAAGTCAATATGTAATATTAGTTCTTGTGTCAGTTAGAAATATCAAGCTCCCCACAATACTTATGTAAGTCGTCTCATCAACTAAATCAACATCATCATCTATACATAACCCAATTCCATGAGCCTTGGAGTAGCGGATAGATTACAATAAATCATATCAAATTTGTTTATCATATCGCATGCATCAAGTTTTCTCACAAATGAAAATGTCATCCTTACTTTGATAAACTTCCATTCCTAGAAAATATTTCATGAGGCCTAGATATTTCATTTCAAATTCATTCATCATAGCAACTTTGAATTTATCATTCATCTTAGAACTATTACCCATATACAATATGTCATCAACATGCAAAATTATGTTTAGAATATCAATACCTTATTATTTGTAGTAAAGGCTAAGATCACTCTTACTTCTCTCTAAGCCATTTTGTGAAAGTATCCATCAATGCTAGCATAACATGCTCTTGTTGGTTGCTTGAGACTATACAAAGCCTTCTTCAAGTGGTAGACATTATTCTCTTTTCCTTCCACTTGAAAACCTTGTCGCTGCTCCACATATACTTCCTCTTCTAAGTACCCATTCAAGAAGGCACTATTCACGTCCATATGATGTATGCTCCACTCTTTCTGAGCTACTAACAAAATCAACATTCTAATTGTCTCTTGTCTTGCTAATCGTACAAATGTCTCTTCATAGTCAATTCCACACTTATGTGTGAATCACTTAGCAAGTAATCTTGCCTTCTCTCTTTCAACACTCCCATTCTTGTTAAACTTAGTCTTGTAAACCCATTTGGTGTGAATCATTGTCTTGTCATGTGGAAGTTTTTTCAACTCCCAAGTGTCATTCCTGTGAATGGAATCCATATATTCTTGCATGGCTTGCACCCAATCCTCATTATTACATGCATATTCAAAACATGTTGGTTCAAAACCAACGTTCGCTAATAAAGCGAAATTGACTATCTCACTTATTGGGCTTTCTTCATGTGCTTGATTTTCACTCATGTCATAGATATCACTCAATCTTATTAGCTTCCTTGTAGAACTTGGAGAAGAATTTCGACTTGAACTTGACACCAAAGAAATTCATGAAGGGATCCTTGGTGGAGTTAAACCACTAAATATAGAAGCATTAGTTGGTTGCTCATGATCAATATCAACAAGTATATCATCATTTAAAACAAATTTTGTCTCCTCAACATGGCCTTTTTGATGACCATAAACTCCCCCTTCATAAAAAGATACATATCTTGAGACAATTAGCTTGTTAGTGAGAGGATTATACAATCTATAATCATTGCTTGTCTCACTATACCCAATAAAAATACATAACTCACTATTTGCATCTAACTTTTTTTCTATTTTGATAGGGTACATATACATAATCCATCCAACCAAAAACTTTGAAATGATTAAAATTAGGCCTTTTTAGATACCAAGCTTCATTAGGAGTCGTGTTTTGGAGTGCACTAGTGGGCCTATTGTTGATGATGCACAATGTTGTAGAAACTACATATCCCCAATAAGAATCTATCAATTCCTTAGTTTGTAACATGTGCCTTTCCATTTCAACCACATTATGATTCTTCCCTTGAGTTGTTCCATTCTGTTGGGGTGTTTATGTGGATGCCTTTCATATCACAAAAACTCTCGAAAGATTTTGAGCATAATTCCCAACCATGATCAAGCAAACATTTGATCTTACACCCTTGCTCATTTTCTATGAGGTCTTTGAACTTCTTGAATATATTGAAGGCTTCTCTTTTGGCCTTCAAAAAATATACCCAACAATTTTCTTAGTGGTCATCAATAAAAGTGATGAAATATGATCACTTAGCGAGTCATCAATAAAAGTGATGAAATATGATCACTTACCCAAACTCTTAGTCTCTGTAGGACCACATGTGTGAATGAATGAGATGAAGTGGGTGATGAGCCCTCCATGTAAGTTCCCTTTGGAAACTTTTCCCTTGCATGCTTGCCTTTATCACATCCTTCACAAACCTCCTTATGCTCCTCTACCTTGGGCAAACAATAAACTAATGCATGGGAGGTTAGAAAATTCAAAGTGTGAAAATTTAAATGCCCATAAGTGAGATGCCATAAGTAACTTGAATACTCATAAGAAATATTTGCAAGTTTGCTTTTATGTTCATCAAACCTCAAGGGAAGCATAGAGGATCACCCTATTTCCCTTATTCCTATCATAGATAGTACATGTCTTATTTTCAAACACTACTTTATAATTTTTCTCACATAGCTTCCCAATGCTCAAAAAATTATGCTTCAATTGTGAAGTGTAATGAATGTAATGAATACTCGTTATACCTTCTTTGGTTGGGCCTCCATAGCTCCTTTGGAAGAAAAATCCAATGGTTTATCATCACCAAGCTCATTCTTGGATATGAAACTTCCATCTTTTGTTGAAAACAACTTTTCATTCAGTGTCATATGGTTAGAGAATGGCAAATCTAGGTACCAAACATCTTTATTAGTATTTTCACATTTGGCATAAGATAAAAATAAGTGACGTGAGGGATACTTACTACTTTCTTGAGCATAGTTAGAATTTTTACATTCTTTCAATGTGCATTCTCTTTCAAAGTGGTCAAGTAAAATTGAACATTTTTCTTATCAAATCTAACTCTACCTCTTCCTCTCAAACTACCTCTTCCTATTGATCCACCTCTTCCTCTACCTCTTGAAGGATTTTGGTTTTGCCATATACCTTGGCCTTGATTTCTTTTGGCACTATTATTGCTTGCATCTTCATTGTCAGTAATTTGTCATTTGTAGGAAAACTTTTTATCTACAACTTCAAGAGTGTCCTTCAATCTTTCTTCATGAGGCATGAGGGATCAGACCTATTGATAAAACTTTAGTTTTGTCAAATTCTTACTTTATTCTATGATTATGGCTACATGATTCCATATAGGTGTTAAACATGTCAATACCTTTTTAATTAAAAATTCATTACTTACAGGTCCTCAAAGTATAGCCATTTTATTGAGGACCCCTTTGACTCTCACACAATAGTCACTAATACTTTCAGCTTCTTGGATAGTCAAATTATAGAACTCTAGCTTCAATGTGTCAAGCTTGACCATATTAACTTGATCACTACCTTGGTAAGATTATTCTACAGTGTGCGAGCATATTTGGGAGTTGTTTCTCATGATATTCTTGGAAATAAGGTCTTATCATGAGCTATGTGAATGTGAAACAAAGCTTGAACATTATTATTCCTTTCTCCATTCCAATCAGTTTGGCTCCTCATAAAGCCATTCAAAAATATCCCAGAGATATGTTCCATGAAAAAAGGTAAGCATCTTAATGCACCAATAATAATAATGTTTCTTCGTTACAATTAGACATGATTAACTTTGGCTAAATTCCAAAATTAAAAATTTAACCCCAAACAATTTTACATGTTCATACCACTTGTAGAATATGTAATGGCTTATTTAAGCAAGCTGATAAACCAAGATAATTATGAATAAAACAACATATAAAAAAACAATGAACAAATCAAACACACCCACTGACTTACCTCAAACCACATGTAAGTGTCATATTAAATCAAAGCCATTAACAACATTGTTATATATTAGAATTCTTACTAATATTATTATCAATCCACTCACTAACAAATCTACCCACACTTCCAATCACCACCCTAAGAATCTGCTGCCCTCATTTTGCAAAGAAAACACAACATCTACTTACTTATTTGTGACCAATTACATGGCATGATTAACCATTATCCCGAGCACAACCTCTAGTAACCTACTCAAACTTGGGAGTGATACAGTGTGCAAAGCCTCAATGTTTATTTCATTATATGCATGATAATGTGTCAATGAGGTTTCCACTTTCCTTCTAAGGTTACTATTGGTTGTTGCTACTTTTATTGCATCTATCTTTTTCCCTAATTTCCCTAGAAAATAATTCCACTTCCCATGAGACCTTTGGCCTTTTATTTCTGGCTAGAATGAGATCTTTTGCTCATAATATTTCCTGCCCATTTTTTAGTTCATATTACACACTCATGCATAACCCCATTTATAACCTCTAATGATTCTATCATTGACTATCTCTGTTTAGTTCAATGGAATGTAGGTCACTATCTACAAAATCTCTATTGCTAGCGTCTTGAGGTGCACTTATAGCCCCATTCGAATGTATTGACTCAAGTGACTATCTAAGAAATAGGTATGCTTCCTACCGTCTTTCTCGTACCTCACCTCTTTCCTTAAGTTGTTGGGTGCTTTGGTTTACAAAAAGCCCTTAATTGCAACATCATTTTTAAAATAATAATGCGAGCTAACGTTTCGCCTTCCAATGAAATATGTGTTGGGTATACGACCAAAGTCCCACATTGACTAGAAGTGGGGAGGATTATGGGTATATAAGGATGGACAAATATCTCGATTGGTATGAGGCCTTTTGGGGTAAGTCCAAAAGCAAATCCATGAGGGCTTAGGCCGAAAGTGGACAATATCATACTATTGTGGAGATATGTGGTGTCAAGAGGCCTTACAAGTGGTATCAGAGCCATGCCCTGAAGTTATCCAAGTGGATGAATTCTCGGAATGTCGAACGAAGGTGGTGGGCCCTGGTAATATCACGATGGGATCCGTGGATGAGCTCGGTTAGACAAGCGGTGTGCTCCGGATTCTTCATGGACGTGTCTTGGTCCCAACACGGTGAAGAGGAGTTGACGTGAGATAGAGCAAGATCTCAAGACAGGTGTTGCTCCATGTAACGAGCGTGCTTCCAATGCATTGGAGCGGAGAATCATGGTTGGTAGAGAGTGGACTAATGGATAATCGTTTGAGGGGAGGCTCGATGGTCCTTTGTTCAAGGGGAGGATTGCTGGGTATACGACGAAAGTCCCACATTGACTAGAAGTGTTGAGGATTATGGGTATATAAGGATGGAAAATATGTCCATTGGTATAAGGTCTTTTGGGGTAAGTCCAAAAGCAAATCCATGAGGGCTTAGGCCAAAAGTGGACAATATCATACTATTGTGGAGATATGTGGTGTCTAGAGTCCTTACAATATGCGGTAGAGCAAGCATGGTTCGATGGCCTGCAAAAATGGACGCTCTCGCTTGTATATTGTGTGAGGTGTCAGTATATTTATATATAATGTATGTCAACCCCATGACCATGGGTTCTTTCATATGGGAATGGACCTCCGAACACATTCTAATATCCTTTTCCTCTCCTTTTTTCAAACTTTGCAAATATTTATCACACATTTGTTGGAAGTGAATGTGATAAGCAATTTATATAATAATTCCATTTCCTTTCTTACCCGATGATGAAGAAGGCCTTTGGTGGTAGCGCTCCTTAGCTGGAGTCTTCGTAAAGCATATGGGCCTATATTGTAGTGCTGACAAACTGAAAACGTGTAAGCCCCCTTCTATAATTTCGCAGATAACAGTACTGTGACTTCAACATTTGCATGTGATATAAAAAAGTCATTTTAGTTATATACACCCATCTTAATTACAACGAATAGTGTGCAGAAGGACCAAGAGGCTATTGAAGGGAACTTCTGTAATAATCTATTTAAATATTCTTAAAATAACAAAAACAATCCTTTATGATTTCCATCTTTGGGAATTGTAACTTTAATAACAAGAACTTCAATTTTTTTCCCACCTTTATAAATAAAGTTTAATCTTTTTCTTTAAAAAGGGGGAGAAATTAGTCCTACTAATATAAGTGGGATCTTTAATAACAAGAAGGTTGAGAAAAGTACACAAAATAGTTTTTAATTCTCAACAATGCTAGGGGCGCCAATGTAAGATACACAAAATAGTTTTTAATTTTCAACAATGTTAGGGGCCAATGCATGAAATTATTTGTGATAAGCTCACTCCTTGTTCAAATTTATATTGTTTAATTTTATGATAGGCGAAGAAGTGCATTTTAAAATACTAATTAGGGAGACAATGTTGCTTTGGAGGAAGCTTATGATGGTCATGTAATGGGGCACTTATATAGATGCATTTGAGGATAGGAGGATACCCTCAATAGCTTATCTAATTTTTGAATAGTTGATGTGCTCTAATAATATATAGAAAAGATAAGGAGATCGAACAAGTTAAAGTGATCAATTTGCGATTAATAAACTATTATTTAGTTAATATGACTACATATATGAGTATACTATTAATATAAATATCATACTATGTTAACAATTGTATATTAAATTATATTAAAAGGTAAATTAAAGATAAATAATTAGATAGCCCTTAAAGGGCCACTCAATTGGCAATGGTTATTGAAATGAAGTTTTATTCTATTAATATAAATATCATAATATTTAAAAAATTTATATTAAATTATATTAAAATGTAAATTAAATATATGTAATTATATGAGGAAGTTAGTTGGTCAAATGCCTCTCATTCATCTTTTGTGTGCTAAAATGGATATATGTGTAGGCCTAAAGTTTATAGAATATATTGTGATAACTAAAATGGCCGAGCTCTTGATTCCTTTACTCACCATATAATATATATATATATATATATATATATAATATATATATATATATATATTATATATATATATCTGTGTGTGGGTGTGTGTGGTGTGGTTTTGTAAGAATAATAACATTCAGAAAATAAATTAGTCTAAGTTTATTAATTTAAAGTTATTAAATAATAAACATTAATTTTTAATACAAAAATAATATAAGATATACAATGGTGTTATTAAAAAACTATATATTAAAATAATTTAAAATAAATTTAGCTTAATATTCAATTTAATATTAAGTTGGAAAAGGGAAGATTTTTTTTTTACTATGCCAAGATTTGAAGAATTTTAGACATGTAGGGTGTACAAAGATTTGGGGAATTTCTAGATCTTTGTGAAACCAATCTCACGTTAATCCTTTTGTAAGTAGTTTTTGAACTTACACCTTGTTTTCTGGCTTGTGAAAATGCTACAAGAGAATATGCAGATTCCTCATGAAATCTTTTGGCTCATTAGTGAAGAGGGATACGTTCACTGTTAGAATCTTCTTAGTGAATACAACATTACCTATGATGTCATGATTTACATTGTAGAAATAATTCAAAGTGAATCCAAAGGGAGGGGTGAATCTAGTCAACCACACTAAGCTTGTTTAAATATGTTAAGGAATGTTTGAAGTATGGAAATTTATCTTAATTTTTAGAAACCTTGGTGAACCTCACTAGTCCATAATATGTCATCTATAAAATCTTTGGTGGTGTTTCTATAAAAACATTAAAATTTATAATAATCTTATGTAGTCTCTATATAAAATTGTAGTGATTTTTAAAGTAAAAGAACCAATTTTTTTTGGAAAAAGATTGCAAATTTTTCCCTGAAAACCAAGGCCTACTTCACCCAACCATAAATATCCTTGTATATATACAATTGTGGTGCACAACACCAGCAATTGTGGTGCACAACACCTTCTCTTGAGGTGAAATTTTTTTCATATACTTTCATAGCTACAAATTATGAACAAAAAGTTATTATTTAGTGTTTCAATGTGTTTTGAAGTTTATCATAAACTCTCTAGGAGTGGGTTCATTAGAGTTGATCTCTAGATGTTGTCTTAGATTTCTAGTCAAAAGGTTTTTCTATTGTTATTTTTTGAGAAGTTATAAGGCTGGTAGAAGGTTTATGCTTATGGAAACTTGTTTTTGGATCGATCTGGTCTCTCTCTTCAACCCTGGTTTCTATATTTTAATCCTATATGTATGTGAAATCTAGAATCTCCAATATCGGTGAGGTTTCCTAATTTTTCCATCCATGTTAGACATCAATTTATCTTAGAAGATTTCATAAATTTTTTCAGTTGCTTCATCAAAATTGACTTGGAAAGGATTAAAAAAGGAATTAGGACATTTATTGAGGTTTGTATCAAATTGGACTTTAGTAAAACATTTCCAAAAAATCCTCCTTAAATGGGAAAATAACTTTTGTTTCCAACTAATGGATTATGAAAATACAACTTATGGTTGAAGATATTGCAAGTAGCTTGGACACCTTCAGAATGTTTTCCCATATTCACAATGAAGCCAATAAGATAAATGGTGGATGGAAATATCCAGAATGACCCAATGTTTCTATGCCCATTCAGGCTCATTAGTCCATAAATTATGAGAACTAGGAGACTCACTACTCCTCATACTCATGAAATTCCATCTTAATCAAGAGGAAGCTAATTAGTCATCATTTAGCATATGTAAAGAGTGGGAAAAATTCTATCCAACAATCACACCATTTAGATAGTGACAAGGAGCCAAGAAATATTCAAGGGTAATGGAAGCATCTCAAGGTAATACAGTGGTTGTCTCAAAAAATCCATCACCTTTACCTAGGAAGGGAAACAAACAAGGAAAATCTAGTCTTAATAGGAAAGCAAGAAAGACAATATAATGTTTTGTCTTCCTTTAGTTTTATTCTATCTCCCTTGAGTTTGAATATGCTACCTGTTAGGAGAAAACACTTGTTTTTAACCATTAAACCCATTAAAAATATCTAAGGAAAGTTTATGTTAAAGAAATAATGTCAAATAAATGAAGAAATTATAGGTATTAGATTAATCTAGTTTTCTATTACTGACATTAATATTAATTATTAGCATACTTCCATCTTAACATTTAATTTATCAAGAGTTAATAAAACCAAAATGCACAAAGCATCAAAATATTATAGTAAACCATAAAGATATATTCTTCTGGTTTGATTTTTGAGTCTCTTGATTAACTATTTACCAATGGGGTCAAAACCCTTTTTCCTTCTGCACCAAAATTCATTGTGATTTAGCCTTAACCCCAAATTCCCCTTGTGTTGAACTTTAGAGCTACTTGGTATTAAAAAATGAAGACATTACATCTTTGGGATAAACAATACAACTAATAAATAAACTTGAAAATGTTACTTACCTTTAACTTTGTATGTGAGAGGAGAGATACTCGATATAAATAATGAATTATATTCAAAAATCATGAAAAGTAATCACCTCATGATTTGTAGATTCACAATTTACCTAAAACCCTAAAATTATTCATGGGCTTCAACTATCTTGTTGGAAGTGTGACCTAAACTACAAGAATACCTAAAAACAATTATATTAAACAACATAAAATAAATTCAAATAAAGTATTATGTTGAAAATATAATAATGTTAAAAATGGGTACATGAGACTCTCTTATTTATGACACAAGTGACTAGTCTCCATGTAAAGATCTTACTACTAAAGTCTACAAAAATGTATATATTCTAGCTCTTTTGAATTTGAATATATGAGATGTTAAGGAGAAATATATGCTCTTGACTTTTAAACCCACTCAAGCTATATACCTATATGGAAATTTTATATGAAAGAAAAAATTTAGAATAAATTGGGAAATCATAGGTAATACAATAAGCTTGTTTCCTACAAGTAACATTAATTACTATTAGCACTAATATTAATTATGAGTATAACATTAAACCTATTGAGCTTAGGGAGAATTTAATTTATGCAAACCTCATTGTATAACCTTAGGAAATATTTGCAACTTGAGATATTTGACTCCTCTCAATATTAAGTTAAAATAAATTAATGTGATGAATCCAAAATAATTTTTTGTTGGTTATTTATAAGATAAACCCCTATCTAGATCCTTTAAGAAGAGATTCATTTTAATTTTTTCAAAACAAATGTGCCTTTGACTGTCACAACTCTTTAAGGTTTAGAGTTAAGGTGGTTAAAATCAAATTCATGGTCATCTAGGAGGTCAAATTTTACAATATGATTGAAAAAATTAGTATAAAATACACCATAATGCACAACACTACAACCAAACAAGGAATATAAGTCAACATTTTAATGGGTGTATGAGACTTCTTTATTTGTGGAAATATATAACAATCTCACTATTAATGTCTGCACAAATTTACATAATCAACCTTATTTCAATATAAATAAATAAAATGTTACATGGAAATATGAATATCATCTTAAAAATTAAACCCATTCAAATTATACATATAATTATTTTTTACATGAAAAAAACAATATCCCATAAATGACAAAATTATAGAAATTAAATTAAACTTACTTTTAACCACTAAAACTAATTCACTAAAACTAATTCAGAATTTACTTGAATATACCCCATCTTAAAATAAGATTTAGAGGATTAAAATTTCAGAAATAAATTTAAAATTTGATCCCTTGAAACAATTTTTTTCCCAGAGTGGAATAGACCTATAAAGCCGACAATAAAGCTGATGGAGCCGACTTCTGATTTTCAAATTTTGAGTCGACATAATACTACATCTTTTTAGTATATATTGAGGTTTTAGTATAGAAAGGTATATATTGAGGTTTTGTGAAAATCAAGACCCGTGACGGTGAGCGTTTCCATACGGTAGTTGAGACACAATTCACCAGAATCAGTGTAATAGTAATTCTGAACTTCTTTGTACTCTTGGAAACAATGGTTGAGCCAACAAGCTCCCGGAGTGATGATGTATCACTAAACAACCCTAATCGTATTCTAGGAATGGAAGAAGAATCAGTAAACAGTCATGGCAGCTCTATTTCACCTCGCGGTAGTCCTTCTTCATACATCCAACTAGGAATA
>APFE031128716.1:0-41908 GCA_000404065.3 Pinus taeda
TGTAATTTAGTTCTATAGGAGATAGATTTTTCTAACAAAATAGATGGCATAGGGAATTTCATTCTCTCTTTGGCCCAAAACAACTACCAAAGTTGTGTCTAATGCATAAGTACATGTGTCAAAAGGGAGGTCCCAATTTGGTCCTCTTAGAATTGGAGGAGTTGAGAGATTTTGTTTAAGAGTTTCAAGTGCAATTTCACACTAAGAATCACACTCGAATTCCACGTCTTTGGTTAAAAAATTCAATAGAGGAGAGGCTATTGTTGTAATTTTTTGAAAAAAAATCTATAATATCTTGCATGCCCTAGAAAAATTCTGACTATTTTTGGAAGCTGGGAGTTTTCATCTAAGTGATTATTTCAATCTTAGTAGAATCTACTCTCATCCTAGTCCGAGAAATATGATGGACTAACACAATTCCCTCTAGAAGAACCATTCTATATTTTACATTGCTAAGGGAAAGTTTGGTCTCTTGGCATTTGATTAAAACATTCTCTAGGTTGTCTAAAGCTTCTTGGAAATCTTCCCCATATATTGTGAAGTCATCCATATAGACTTCCACATAGTCTTGGGTTAGATCAGAAAAAGTAGCAAGGACAACCCTTTGAAAGGTGCAAGGGGCATTGCATAACCCAAAAGGAATCACCTTATAGGCATAAGTACCCAATGAATAGGTAAGTGTAGTCTTTTCTTGGTCTTCGAGTGCAATTACAATCTGATTATAACAACTAAATCCGTCCAAGAAAGATAAATTCTTCTTCCTAGAAAAAGCATCTAATACATTATTAATGAAAGGAAAAGGAAAGTAGTCTCTAAAGGTAGCCTTATTTAGTTCCCTAAAATCCACACAAATCCTCCGTTTAAAGTTTTTCTTAGGTACAATGAGTAGTGGTGATACCCACTTACTATAAAAAAAATGGTAAATGAAGTTAGCATTTAAGAGCTTTTCAAGTTCTTATTTTACTATATCTTTTAAGGTTGGGTTAATATTTCTTTGAGGCTGCCTTACTAGTCTAGTTTCATCATTTGTATATATGTGATGCATGTAGATGTCGGGGTGGATCCCTTTCATACGAAAGTAATCCCTTGCAAATGCACCACATTGCATTTTAATCATTTGAATCCTTTGTTCTTGATGCTCCACTTCTAGACTAAAGTTAACATATAGACATTTCCTAGGGTTAATTTCAACAACATGCACAAAGGACTCTTTACATTGACCTTTTTCTATTATGGAAAACAATGTGGATGTAGAGGAATTACATGCTTCTTGAAATTGAGAACTGAAAATGTTCTCCTATTCTTCAAAGGATTGTGGATAATAAATACATCTCATTGTATTTAAGAACAAGTTAAAAACTTGATATTTGGTTTATTCTTGAAGACATTTAGACTGTTCAATTGTTAAAATGGTGTACTACATTTGTCCTCTCCATATGTGCTCTCTATCCATATGGCGATTTTTGTAGCAGGTTGAGCAAGAGGAAATAAGGTAACTTTTTGGATTTTACATCCATTGGAAATTGTCATGTCTCCAGTCTTGCACCCAATCAAGGCATCATCAATGGTTAGCCAAGGTTGTTCCAATACTACTACATGTCCAGGTTTGTAGGATTTTGGATGGATCATAAAGAAGTCTAGAGGATATTGCGAGGAAGCTAGTATGACTTTTATGTCATCCAAGCTTCCTACATGTTTAAGAATGGATTTGTAAGGTAACTCCAATAGTGTTTGGGTTGGTCTAAAGCCTTCTAACTAGATCTTTTGCATAATTTCCATATTCAGCAAATTTATTGTTGCACCTAGGTCAAAAAGAATTTTTGGTAGAGATATACAATTCATTTATATCGTCATCCTTGGATTCCGAGGATGAGTGTATTTCAAAGGCATCTTTGACATGGTTTCTGATAATTGGCCAACTACTTTTATAATAGGTGGATCCTTCCATTTTCTTCTTGAATTTTTAATTCAAATATCTTTTACAATATTGGCATAGATAGGAACATCTTTGATAGCTTTAAGCAAGGGTATATTTACACAAATATTTCACACTTCAACCTCTAAATCATATCCTAGTGGGACCTCAAGATTTTTGACAAGCAATATTTCTCGATAGGGTGGTTGGGTGGCCACCTGAGATGGTTTAGGTTGTATTGTAGAATTTATTGGTGCTTAGGGAAAGTTTTCCTCTTCAGTAGGAGGAGAATCTTCTTCTTGGCTACATATGTTCTTGTCTTCATGAGGTGCTTATGTTGGTTATTATTTTTGAATAATCACTACTAGTCTTGTTTATTTAAGATGTTACCGGATCTTAGTCAAATTTAATTGATTGGAATTGAAGTGATAATGTAGGTAGGGAAGGTTTTTAGCTCTATATTCTTTATAGATTAACCTACCATATTGGAATTTCGTAAGAAGCTACAGAAATACGATAGAATTTATTTTTGTGTATATTTTTTAGATCTCAAGGTAGAAATAGTGACACGTGGCACCTCATACATGTTCTCTCTTCTCGAAAGGTATATAATTAGGTCATCTGGGGAGATTGTGCATAAATATTTCTTAGAGAATCCAATTTCGATTAGACATGTGGCATTGGAAAGAGGATGGAGAGGGCTACTATACGCCACGATTTTAGAACTAGGAGATATGAAATTAGAATGTTATGGTCGTTTCAAGATCGAAATCCTAAAATCGAGAAAGGGCGATATGAGGAAGTTTGATGGCAAGGATCTAATAAATTGGATACTATAGACGGAGAAATATTTTGATCTAAATGAGGTGAAACCATTACAAAAGGTATGTATTTCATCATCATATTTAGAACCGGATCAATTTTTATTGTATAAAGGGCTTTGTTCTCGTAAACCATTTGTCACATTGTCAATTTTCATGGAGGAAATGGTAGCACATTATGAGGATACAATGAGCAACACCTTATTTAGCCAATTGATAAATCTCAAACAAAAGTATTCAATGGCAGAGCAAATTGAGGTCTTCCAAAAATTTAATATTAGGGAAAATGATATTCCAGAGAAGCAAAGGATTGGTGTCTCCATAGGGACTTTAAGGGATAACATTCAACATGAGGTTTGTCTTCAGGAACTTGATTCAGTGGAGAAGGCATTCAGGTTGGCAAGAAAGGTAGAAAGAAAAATTATGGCAACAAGGAAGTCTACCCCTCACAACTATAAAGATAGAAGTGTTGTTTCTCCTAGCCTTCGATAACTTGCAAGGTTGATACCACAACAATTGGAAGAAAAAAGAGAAAAAGGGCTTTGTTACAATTGTGATAACAAATCCATTAAAGGTCATAAGTGTGCTGAGAAGAAATTATTGTACATTGATTGTGAAGAGGAGGAAGAAAATTATCAAGAAACATAAAAAAGAGAGGATATAGGCCAGGAACCAACCCGAGAGAGAGTAAATAAATCTGACTATATCTTGTAAATAATTTTCAATAATTACCACTCCTCAAACTCTTAATATAGAAGGATATATCAAGAAAAAAAGGTTCTATAAGTAAAATATCACATCGAGAAAGAGGAAATCAGTCTGACCATATCTTGTAATGCATTGGATGGAATTACCACTCCTCAAACTATCAAGATAGAAGGACATATCAAGAAGAAAAATGTTCAAGAACTAAAAGATCACATCGAGCATCAAGAACTGAATTTGACCATATCTTGTAATGCATTGGGAGAAATTACCACTCCTCAAACTATCAAGATAGGACATATCAAGAAGAAAAATATTCAAGCAATGAAAGATCACATCGAGCATGAACAACAAGTTCTCCAACTTTTAAAGGATAACGCCATTTTGGTGTAGAATTGAATGAAACAATAGGCATATCAACATCGCAGTGAAAGAAGTTTTGATGTAGGCCACTCGGTATTTTTATGGCTACATCTCAATAAAGCTATTTATGAGAAGGAAATGTTGGAAATACTACATGCACTTAAGAGATGTCAACCTTACCTAATGGGCAGAAACTTCAAGGTAAAAATGGATCATGATAGCCTTAAATACCTTTCCAAGCAAATATTATATTTAGAATAATAGAAGAAATGTGTCACAAATATGTTGGGTTATGACTTTGAAATCATACACAAGAAAGGGAAGAAAAAAATGTTGTTTCAGATGTACTCTGAGGAAAGGGTGAGGATGTGGAAGCATTGTTTTGTGCTATTTCTATTATCCAACCAAATCGGATAAATGAAGCCAGGGATGAATGGAAGAATGACGAAGAAGTGTGGCCACTCATTCAAAACTTGCAGAAGATCACGGTTAAAACAATAATGCTAGAACTTGATGAGGAAGGAAAAATCATATTAGAACCTCGAGCAGTCATAGAAACAAGAACCTGACAACTATGAAATCAATCAATTTTAGATTCTCTCATCAAGTGGAAGAACTTACCCATTAAATATTCCACATGGGAGGACAAGAATTTTATACATAAGCATCAATAACTCCTCAAGCATTGATGACAACACTTTTTGAAGGATAGGGGCATGTTAGGTCCTTATACTACTAGTGTAACTGCTTATTGCTATTAGTACAACCCCTTTATTATATTTTTGTGCCCATGTAGTCCCCATATTGTTACTATTGTGCCCAATAGAATCCCACTATTCTTATTATTGTGCCCTTACATTATTATTGTTATGTCGGGTTTGATTATATTATGACCCCTTAGACTCCTATATATAGAAAGGAGGTATTTTCATTTGTATCATCCAAGAATTGTTCATTTGTGTAATGTAAAGGAGGTTGCCCGTGAAGAGGCTTATTTCTAAGGGGTTGATCTAACTTTTCTATCATTTTTTCAACTGATTTCATAACATAGTACATACGTGTATGGTATGTTGGCAACGAGATGAATGGGACAACTAGGCATGGTGCTTGGTGCAGCAAATAGTGGGACAAAAATCAATTAGAGGAGCAACAATGGATGGATAACATGACAACAAATGCATAATTAGAGCAGTGGAAATTGTGGCAATAAAACTACAATTGGGAGAGAAGCTAAGACATGGCAGCAAAGGAACAATTGGAACAACTACAATTGTTGCACGAGGGCTACAGTTGGGACGGAAAGTAAGATATGGAAACAAAGGCACAATAGGACAACAACTATGACATGGTAGCAAAGGCTACGATAGGACATCAGCTAAGGCATGGTAGTGCAAACTCATTGGTAAGTAGCAAGGTGCACCTATGGCACATGCGACAGCTGTGGTAGCATGGTGCATCTATGGCACATGGGACAACTATGGTAGTATGGTGCATCTATGGCACATGGGACAATTGTGGTAGCGTGGTGCAGCAATGGCACATGGGACAAAAGTGTCGGCATAAGGTGTAGCAATATGATGAGTGTAGCATGGTCATGAGGTTCTGAATTGTGATTATGGTTGTAGCATGGTGCAACATGGTGAGGTGTAGCATGATGATGAGATGAAACACAACGATAGGTGAAGGAGACACCTTAGAGAATCCGTTGAAGCACCATGTCTTCAACTCATCTCATGTAACTTCTTAGAGATGATCTATGCTCTTATCTAAATAAGTCAAAGTGTTGACTTCTGTTGTAAATGTACTCTTTCTCTCTCCCTGTCGAACTATTAAAGAGCATATAAGAAGAATTGAGCAAGGGTTTCACCACATTAGGTTTTATCCCTCAATAGCACCACATCTTGTGTCGTCTTGTCTTGGCTTCACTTTTGTGATTTATGTTTATGTTCTATATGCAATTTAATTTAGTACTAATGTGATTACTAATCTGGAAAAAGATACTGAGCTAACTGTGAAAATTGAAATAAATTGCACCAACCATAGATCATACCTAAAACTAATATGGTATCAGAGCTAAGGTGAAGATAAAGTCCAAGAAAGAGTGAAAGAGTAATCACTGAAGACAGTTGGGAAAGGATAAAAGGATCAATGGATCCCTCATCCCTCTTCAAAGGCACCAAGGGTGAAGTAGAAGCACAAAATGTTATCAAAATGGCACAAAATGTTATACGAAGGAGTGTCTCAATGGTAGGAACACATCATTTGATGATAACAACCATTCCATCTTCGGGGCACAATCTCTCAAGGATTGAGATACACTGCTAGAAATATGAAGCTGCATGATTATTCACATGATGACTCGAGAGGTAGTGTGGAGAACACTTTTGAGTGTTAATTCTCTTTGGGTTTTCCTCAATATCCTCATTGAGTAGGAAGTAGAAGACGATTTCTTTGATTACCACTGAGACCAAATAAATAGCTACAAGTGTGACCTCGTGTGAATCTACTTGGTTTTGGAAGCTCTTTAGTGGGCTATTTATACACACAATGGATACCACCCTGATCTTTTGTATCAACCAGGGGGGTTTCGATTGTTGAGGAATCTCATTTTCTGTGACTTCTCCAGTATATAGACATTAGCTATTACTTTATTTGGGATATGGTACATCGATGAACAAGGAGGATCTATCTCAGTGAGACTCATGTACAGGTTGAAGACATTCTATCAAAGCCCTAGGGTAACATCAAATTTTTGACCCTCTGAAATGAATTGGAGTCATTGAGAGACCTTCTTATGAGGGTCTTTCATGATGCATGCATTGATATCTCGAAGCTCTCGGGGCTTGGCATACTTCTTGGAGCAACAACCGACCATAGGTAAACTCACCCTCCCCTAATGATGTGTTGTGTATAAGGTAAATGGCTCAGCTCTCCCTTCTCATACCCCATGGTGAATTAGGGATAGGATGAATGGTTCTCGTGTTGAGGCATCTCACCCATGTAGTCTGGGACTCATGATAAATACCTCTCATCTCGCCAATAAAAAGGGAAATGGGGTAAGGGACCATAGTAGTACTATCGATGGATGCATCATTGTATCTACTGTATCCCCTATGATAGGATGAGCTCCATTGATCTAGGATCAGTATGAGTGGTTTGAGACACTCTCTTGTGATATTTATCTGGGATCAATGAAACTGACTTTTGATCAGTAAGAGTAATATGTCTCACCCTCATGGAATTGATCTAGGATAGGTAAGAGTGGCATGACACACTCTCTTCATATGGAACTGACTTCAGGTCAGTAGAGAATGGCATGAGACATTCTCAATCAGTTACTCTTTCTCATGGTTAAAAAAAGCAAAACATAGCAGAACTTGGTAGAGGAGAGTAGAGTAGAAGAGTGCAGGGCATTGATGGTAGAAATAGTACAATGAAATAGATAGATCAGTAGATGGAGTTCTCAATGGCTAAGAGGGAGTGTTAAATTTCCAAATAGGGCCAAACTCCATGTGGCTCATCTTATTTATGTAGCTAATATTTCTCTTGGATCCCTCTCATCAACAGGTGTACGATTGATCTAAATATCATGTCATTCTAACAATTATTTATGGAGTTATGAATTTATTTGTGTCAATAGACAAATTGTCAAGGTCAACCAGCAACCAAAACAACCCCACATGTGCTCAACATTTTACTATAAAAGGAGGTGACTTGATAATCATTTCCACACACACCTCTCTCTTGATTTCTCTCCACTTGTCTTGGGTTTTAATGGAAGAGAGATATAGGACGAGGATGCCCTAACCGTACTCTTCCCTAACCAAGAGGATGCAATCAAGTTAGGAATAAGGAGACCTAACTTATATGTTGGTCTATACCTAGTCTAGAAGGAGACCTATAGCCCTATATGATTGTCCCTAGTGGGATCTAGTCAAGGAGGATAAGAGCTTCCCCTAGCCACAACATAAGGAGGCTGGAACAATGTGGAATATAAGGGTTTCTTTGGTGTCTAAGTTGCCCTAATTGAGACCGAGTATGTGGTTTGCTATGCCAAGCCCTTAAGGGATAAACACTGTTATATTAGGGTCTATTTCAGGATGAAGGAGGGTTGTGTTCCTTTGCTCGAAGAGCTGCACCCTTAGGACTAATTTGAGGGCACTTTGGAAGGGTAGCCGCAACCCTACAAAGTCTTTTTCTAGGGTTCCGTTGTAATTACAAGCAAGTTGAAGTTGTCAAAAAGGGCTAGACTACCCAAAACCACAACAAAGAGGGTCAGCCTCCTAACAAAGGGAAACCACCCTCCTTAATAGTAGATCTGGGCAGAATTAAAGGCAGGTTATGGGACTGTAATGATGCCCTAACTAGGCCTACGTGGCAGCATAGGAGTGGACCTCGAAAAGTGAACGAGTACATACATGTATGGTATGTTGGAAGCTAGATAAATGGGACAACTAGGCATGTTGCTTGGTACAACAATCAGTGGGACATCAAGCAATCAGAGGAGCAACAATGGATCACTCACATGACAGAAAAGGCACAATTGGAACAACTGCAATTGTGGGAGCAAGGCTACAATTAGGACAACACCTAAGACATGGCAACAAGGGCACAATTGTGGCAAGAAGGCGACAATTGGGGCAACAAATAAGACATGGCAGCAAAGGTACAATAGGACAACAATTATGACATGGCAGGAGAGGCTATAATAGGATAGCAACAAAGGCATGGTTCTGCAAACTCCTTGGACAATAGCAAGGTGCAAATATGACACATGGGACAACTGTGGTAGAATGGTGCATTTATGGCACATGGGACAGCTGTGGTAGCATGGTGCAGCAATGGAACATGGAACAATAGTAGCAACATAAGGTACAGCAATATGATGAGTGAAGCATGTTCATGAGGTCGAGCATTTTGATGATTGTAACAACATGTTGTAGCAATGTGAGGTGAAACATGATGATGAGATGTGGCACAATGATAGGTGAAGGAGTCACCTTGGAGAGTGAGTTGAAGCAACATGTATTCAACTAATATCATGTATCAGCTTCTTAGAGATGATATATGCTCTTATATAGATAATTTAAAGTTTTGACTTATGTTGTAAATGTATTATCTCTCTCTCTATATGTCTCTCTATTGAATTATTGAAGAACATATAAGAATAATTGATTATGGGTTTCCTCACATTCGGGTTTGTCCGTCACTAGTCCCACTTGGGTTGTCTTCTGCTATTTATGTTTATGTTCTATCTGTAGTTTACTTTAATAGTGACATGATTGCTAATATGGAGAAGATATTGATCTAACTATAAAAATTGAAGTAAATTGCTCTAAGCATAAGTAAAATTAACAACTTTTGTATATATGGAGCATCATTTTCCTCTTTAACTTCAACTTGAGTTTTAACATAAATAATTTAACCCTCAATATCAAGCCTCAAAGTCCTAGTTCTGCATGTCCTCCTAAATTCAACACTCACACAACTAAGCTGACAAATTTTAAACTTATATACACCTCCCTAACCCATGAATAAGCTATTAAAAAGCTATTAAGAGAAGATAAACCTCTACTTCTAGAAGTCCACCTTTATAATTATTAATAATGATTATATTTATTCTATTTTATTATTAAATTACTTATTATTATTATTTATATATCTATAATTTATAGTTAATTAGATTTTATTAATGTAATTGTATTTTCAAGAGTTTTTTTGCCATGTGAAGTAAGGTTGGGTAAAATTAATTTTTATGTATGATTTTTTAATTACAATTAATTTTATCTAGTAATGTTTAAGGGCAACTTTTTGGGTAAAAATTTGGCTTTTTTTCTAATATAATTTGCCCAATCCAATAGGGATTCATTGAAATCACAATTATGATAGGTGAACTCTTCACCCTTGAAGTGGATTGAGGGTTTTTTAGGGAGATGAATACATATATGCACTCCAAAATAGAGTTTAAACAACACAAATCAAGATTTGGGAAGAATTGTTTGGGGAGAAATCTATCTAAAACTCCAAAAAATCACACTTTAAACCAACTCCTAGTTTTATTAATAAAGAAAACATTAATCTATATCTGTAAATAGAAACACTAATTATAATGTGTTGCATCTTGTTAATAAAAACTATTACTTATTCTTCAATTATAGATAATAAAATGTAATTTGTAAATATTGAGGTGCAATAATTTTTATTTTTGTTTACTCACTAATTTTTATGAAGTATTTCACATTTTGAGATATCTTCATACATGTTGGTAGACTTTTATAAGCATCCAAACATTTATGTCATGATACATTTCACATTGTCAAAAATATAAACAAGTAGAAAAATTAACTAAATCATAACCTTATTTTAAATTATTATTATTCTTAACCATGGGGATTGACAAAAACTTTACCATGTAAATCCTTAATTTGTAAATAGGCTTTGTTATAATGTCATGGGCCAATTCCATGCTTAGTAATGCCAAACATTTATATCATGATACATTTTACATTGTCAAAACAAAAAAAACAAGGATAAAAAATAACTACATTATAAGTATATTTTAAATTATTATTATTCTTAACCATGGGGGATTGACAAACACTTTACTATATAAATCCTTAATTTGTGAATAGGCTGTGTTATAATATGATGGGCCAATGCCATGTCTTAGTAATAATCACTTTACTATGAAACACATAATTTGTAAATAGTATTTATTGCAATAACATGGACTACTATAATGACTTAGTAATACCACATACCCAAAAAACCAAAACTAATGTTCACACTACATTTTTTAATTAATTGATTTAATTAAAATAGAGTTACATTTAAAATAATAAGCATGAATCATTAAACTAATATTTTGAAAACAATTTTTGAAGTAAAGTATCTTTCGTTTTGTTTTTTTTCCTTCCTTAAAATCAAGCACATTAGATCACATCTCAGGGGCCAAATTAACAAAGCTTAAATGCTAATTCATCCCTCAAAATTGACCTCCTGACTTTTCAATTATAAACTTCCTTGAAAAAAAAAATTAATCAATAATAGTACCTTCATCATTTAGTAAACAAAATAAATCGAACCATTTACTTCTTAGGTCCAACTAACCCAAGAATCAATCAACTCTTTTAATCCATGACTACTTGAAGTTAACCTTTAAACCAAGGAGTTGAAGTTAACCTTTAAACCTCCCCATGGGGACTCAAACATTAAACTCTTCTTCTCAATGCCACCTCTTAGTTAGAGTCTCCATACTGGTATTTAGAGTCCTTGTTCTCACTGTCCTAGAGTCTTCATCTCAAATTTAGCATTTCTTTTTTTTTCATATACTTGTGAAAATTCCAGATATTCATCGACCAGCAATAGATTAATTTTCACTTAAAAAGAATTTTACAAGAGCATTAGATCAATTTTCACTTAAAAATAATTTAAAATAAAAAATAATGAATGAGATTATTTTACCCTTAGAGCCCCACGATGGATGGAAGCAGCTATCTACATATGATTATTTATGATCATTCTAAGAAGAACCAAAACAGACCAAAACGATAGTTAACTAATGTTTTGAAAATATTAAAAAGTAAAGAAATAAATAGTTGTACAAAATTATCAACTTCTGTATATCATCAATGATCTTGTTTCCACAGGAAAGTATTTTGCATATTTTATGTATTAATTTAATAGAAAAAAAGAATTCGTTTTGTTTTTTATTTCTGAATTATAGAAAAAGTTAAATCAGCATTCAGTCATTTCAGTGATCCCGTTATTTAATCTTGGTCCTTGACGTATGCCAGATTCGATTTCTAATGCTGATAGTACCCATGAGAATGAAACAACCCATAAAATTTGCTCGTTAGACTGAAATAAAGGTTTGAAATGCTAAATAGTCTTTACTTAGAGCTTTGGTTCCACCTTTTTTCTTTGAAAGAGATTTGATCATGTTGAAGTCCCCTCCCATGATCCAAGGTATTCCTGCATGTCCATCCCTAAGATCCACACGGGAATCTAGAAACCTGAGTTTATCATCTATTCTTTGAGGGCCATAAACATTCATGACTAGATATGTATCCCTATCTCCTAGACGCTGAATAACTACGAATAAATAATTCCTAGATGCTTCATCATCTGTTATGTCAATTTTTTGGGGATCCCAAAGAGTGAGAATGCCCCCTACTGTATTCTTTGCTTTGACTTCTAGAAACTCAAATCTACTAAGCCATTTGCTATGAATTTGTCTTAATTTTTGAATGGAACATTTTGTTTCTTGGATGAAGATTATATCCGACATTGCTTGTTTCATTCTATTACTCAGCATTCTGTGTTTTCTTTTACTGCCTAGGCCCCTTATATTCGAAGATATGAACTTCATAATTAATGATTTGTAAAGGAATAGTTGGCTAGATCTTTCATCTTACTTGAATCTATCATTAGCTTTGCACACTCCATCAAGAGCTCATTCTACTTTTTTCTACCTCTTTTCTTTCCTGGATTTCTAGTTGCTAATCTAGGAGTAGTTTTCATCATTTTCACACCCCTGTTATCCTTTTTGTCAATGTTTTCTTCCTTTCTCCAACCCCTTAGCCTGAGCTTTCCATAAAAAGAAACTTGTGTATTATATTGAGCTCTTCTTGAGGTAACGAATCTACCGTCCCGTGGTTCCCTAAATCAAGAACCCTTCTTGATCTAGGTGTTCCTTGTCAAGAATCTCCTGTAACTCATGGTCCTCCAGTTCCATTTCGCTCTGTGTCATTTCATGTTCCATCTCCAGTTCTGAATCACTCATCATAGTCTCCTTTTGATTATCAATACCCTATGTTTGTTCACTGTTTTCTTCTTTCTCCTTTTATCTAGGACTTCCTTCCATTGCTTGGTCTTCTTATGTAATCTCTTCATCCTGTTCAAGAATTTGGAACTTGTTCTGATTGACCTTTCTCCCTTAATTTTGATGTTGCTTTGGCCCTCTTCTGCCACATTTTCCTCTATTTACCACTTTGTCAAAACTATCAGTGTCCTTTATTGTGTTATCTTTTCTTTTGTTTTCTACTTTACTGAGAGGGCAGTCTCTGAATAGGTGCCCATGTTTGTGACATCTATGGCATCTGAATGGAATATGCTCATAATCTATTGTTTGCACCCATTCTTCATCAAAAACTTCCATGATTACCTCATCCGGAAGAGCTCCGAATAGATCCATTTCCACACATATTCTTGCAAAGGAAGTATATTTTCCCCTTCTAGTGGCTCCAAAAGTTTTGACAAAATGACCTAATTTATTGCCTATGGTAGCTAACGATTCAGTTTTCCAGTAATCGAGAGGTAGAGAATAGAGCCTTACCCAAACCAGTACCGAAGTAAAAGTCTCACGCTCCGGAACAAAATTCATCATCCAAGGTCACATATAGAGGCCAGCTGTTGTGAAGAAGTAGCGCCCTTCTTCAAACACTCTCTCTTTGTCTTCAATGTTTGTAAACACCATAGTGAAGAATCCCTTCGACCCAAGATGTAGGTCCATGCTACCTTTAGGTTTCCAATGGTATTTCATCCACTTTTGTAAAGCTTTTTTAGTGGGTCATAATCCCATGAATTTATAGATGATAGCATAAGTCCGCATGTGATCCCCGTGCGCCTGTAGAGCAGAATCAATTAAAACTACTCTGGGTGTGATCTAAGCTTTGGGTTTATAAGGTCCCTTTTGTTTTTTGTCTTTAGTTCCCTCATTTCTGTCTTCATCCTCGTCATTTGTGCTATTATTTTCGTTCATTTTGTTTCCTTCTATCTCCTCTTTTGTGTTCCTTTTCCCTTCCTCAGCAGTACCTCTGACATTTTATAGAGGTTTCTTGCTCCTTCTGAGATGTTTGCTGAAATTTACTCCTGCATTCAGAGTCTTCATGACCGAAGTTGTTACAGATAGAGCATTCTATTTCATTTTCAAGAGAAGAAATGTTATTGTAGGTCCTTTTCACGATCCGAGTCACATTCCTTTGATTTTGTGCTTCTCTAGTCATGATGGTCTTGTAAGCAACACATTAAGCAGTTTTCTGTCCAAAGTTATGACATGAAAAACATTGGCCATTAAAGAAGTTCCTACAATTATTGAATCCACTGACCTCATGATTGTAGTTTCCATCGACATTTATTCTTGAAGCAAATTGAGAATGATTTACCTATGGTTGGTTATAGCTTCTATTCATCCTTGAAGTAGATTGAACTCAATTTACTAGGTGATCTATTCTAAGCCTTTGCTGATGATTTTCAACCTGCTCAGTTTTCCTTGCTGCTTCAGGATAGCTTTTGGAGGTTGATGGCTTCTGTGGTTGAGATGGTTCTTCAGTATATCCAAGACTTGTTTTTATCAGAGAGGACCCTGAATTTTGATAATTTCATCTAGAGTTTCTAATCCTTTAGCAATCCTAAGATTGAGAGCTTTTGTTTTCTCAATTTCTTTTCTTAGTCCCACAATTTCACATTCTAACTTTTCATTGTGTTTTTCCTTTTCAACAATTTGGAATGTCACAGTATCTATAATCATACTCTTTTCTTCTAGACAGATTTTAAGCTTAAAAATTTCTTCACAGAGACCATCTTCATCTAAGGCATCCAAGAAATTATCATCCTCTAAAGCCATTAGAAGTCTATAATCATTATTATTTTCATCTTCATCACTATTTGATAAACCATCACTATCTTCATGCGTATATAGATCTTATTATTTACACTTTGTTTTCTATTCCATTTTTCTGATTGCTTACCTTTATCAAGCTCATCTTTGTGAGGACATTTGGTAGCATAATGACCTACTCTTCCATAAGAAAAGCATTTGAAAGGTAGTTTACCTCTCAATCTTCTAGAACCCCGTTGAAGGTTCTTCACAAATTTTGATTCTTCCTCTCCTTCTGATGTATGTCTTGACCCATTGTGTTCTCCTTTTGTTGAAGCTTTGAATGCAGCTTCTCTCATTTGTGATGGACCCCCCTTTCTCATTCCAAAAGCAGTTAGGATTCTGTGCAGCTGTGACATAGTAATAATGTGAAGATCATGCTTTTCTTTTATGGCAGGAACTTTTGATTCAAACTTAGAAGAAAAGGATATTAGAACCTTTTCAGCTAAAGTAAGTTTTTTTATCTCTTCACCCAAGTTTTTCATGCGATTAACAATCTCATCTATATGTGAGAAATAATTAGCTAAACTTTCATAATTGTGCATTCTGAGATTTTCTTATTGAATTCTTAGAGATTGTAGTTTTGCACGTTTTACCTAATCATCTCCTTCATAGCTTAGAATGATCTTGTCCCATATTTCTTTGGTCGTTTTGAGCTTCATAACCTTGACAAATTCTGATTGTGACAAACTTCCCAATAGAGTATTGATAGCCTTTGAATTTGTTTCATATTTCTTTTGACCTTCCATATCTGTAGGAGTTGTTGATGGAAATGTGTATCCTCCTTGTACGATATCCCAAACTTCTGTTCCAAGATATTGAAGATAGGTTTTGGTTCCTACATTCGAATAGATGAAGTTGCTCCCATCAAAGATTGGTGGCTTGATGGATTCCTCTCTTTAGTAGTTGCTCATGATAACAGATCTTCCTTGAAGTGATCAAGCTTCTTCTAAAGGACCTGCTCTAATTCCAATTGTTGGAAATAATATTATGGGGGGGGGGGGGGTGAATCAATATTAGCAACTTCACAATACTTCATTTCCATAAACATATTTATGTATGCTAGTTCACTTAATGAAACTTACATATGTACACAATTGTGTTTCAGGGAACTAGCATATACCTTGTAAACTTATTATCTAGTCATTTGATATTTAATTTGTGTATTAGAACCATATAAGCATTAACAGGTATAGTAAAAAAACAGAGCAAACAATCATACACAAGAACACAATATATATGGTGGAAATCCATTGTGGGTGAAAACCACCTGTTGCAATTTGTCTCTATCTTCGTTTAATAACAAACTTCTTGTTACAATATTTATGTACTACTACAGTGCTAAACCAGTATGCAAGCTTCTACCTGTAGAAGGCTACAACCTACTCTCATTCTCCAGCTTCTCCTAGAAGGGAGCTACATCCCCCTTAGCTCTTGTACTAGCTGATGTACTAGTACGTAGGTGTTGACCTATAGAAGGCTACAACCTTGTCTTTTATTCTAGGGACCACGTTTGATAAATTTTCAGACTGGATCCATCAATAGCATCAATAAAACATCAAATTATATCTGCATCAATCAATTTCCCTTACACTAACCAAATCTAAATAAAACAATCACTTCTCTGAATGTTGTAATAGTAACAGTACTAGAACCCAAACCAGAACCCATAACACTACAATCAATAAACAGAAGTAGCTAAAACATATTCTATGAGACGTACACTACTTTGATGTGTCAAACCTGTGTGCATGCACTGTTATATGAAGGAAAACCTGTGTACACGCTGTTTTTACTTGCCGAACCAGCGTGTATGTGCGCCTCTTCTATACTGAACCTGTGTACAGATCTGTAAAAGATGATTTACCCTTTTTAACTATTCAGACATCAGTTATACCCAAATCATCAGATTTGCAGATCAAGGCATGTGTCAATTATAAAAGATCAAAAACCACACAAAGATCCTTCTCTTCAAGTCTTAAGATCTTGACACATCAATAGAAATTATCCTTCTTCAAGCGCTCAGGTTCATCCTTGATTCAGATCCAGCTATGCACCATAACTAAAACACCAATATTCTAGATCTTGCTCTTCATTAGGTATTCAATACTTGAGTACCCTTGCCTAATGATCTCCTCCTCCTTTTATAGTGCTGGGCCTTACTCAATACCATGGCCCAAAACCACTTAGAAGCAATACTTAGGACCAAATACCTAGGGTCAACACTTTGGTCAAGATACCTTGGACCAATACCATGGGTGAAAATACTAGGGACCAAATACCACGGACCAAAACCATGTTTTCCAACATGTATGCGCTTTTCTTTGTGTGAAAGTGTGTGTATACGCATATGCACCTTTTGGACTGCGAACCAACATGTATATGCATCTTAGTCAAGGGGAACCTGCGTATATCTCTTTTCCTTCATTCTGAGAGCCTAAACTATGACCTGTCATATGAGTGAGTTACCATCAAGGACAACACCTGTGCCATACCGCCAATCCTGTGTCATAATGGCAACACCTAGTGCTAGACCAACTACCATACTAAGCATATGGTGTAGTATTTTCTTAGTTGTAGGACAACACTCGACTGATCACTCCTAATTTCTACATAAATATGCATCATTTCCACAACAATTTTTTTGTAAGTTCTATTGATAAATAGGACATTATGAGAGCCATTGTCACCACTATGACTTGATGGTAGATCAAGCCATTACATATAGGATCCATGTTGAAGGTCGTGCACATGAAGATAATGGTTCACCTATGGTCTATAGAGGATTTTAAGATTAACAACGTGGTCAAGGAGAAGGTTTTGGATGAGATCGGGGTGAGGTCATATGCTATAATTGTGGCGAAGGTGAACATTATGTGGACAATTGTTGGCATGCACCTCACCCTTCATGTTATTATTGTAGACAGTTTGACCATGTGATAGAAGAATTCCCTATTTTAATGGCTAAGGTGCAGGAAAAGAAGAATCAATACCCTGTGTAGAATATACAAATGATGCAATCTGAGCGATGTGAAGATAATGCAAGAATTAATATTATGATATAAGGTGGTTTGGATATCGGTGAAAATAGATTAGATGGTAAGAAGTCTATGATAGATACATTGGTTATGAAGGAAAGAGAGACGAATATTTGGTTTGGTATACAGAAGGAAAAGGAAACGTTTTTGGAGGCACAAGAGTTTCATGGACCTAAGAGCTTCGACATCAAGGATGCAGACACAAGTAGAACCCTGAAAGAACACCAATCAAGTAGGTACTACAAAAGAGAACCCTGCTTCAACTATTCAGAAGTCCTTTCTGCAGATGTGTATAAAGCTACTAAGAGAGTAGAAAGTAGTGGAAGGGTTACAAGAACTCATTAACAATTGTGCTAGTAAAGAGAATCAACAACCTAAACAAGGTGGAGTAAACAAGGTCAACAAAAAATAAAAAGAGAAATGGCTAGGAAATGTGATTAACTATGAAGATTAGAGATTTTGAAATGGATCAAGTGACTTTGGACTTAGGATCAGATGCCAATGTGCTTCCAAAGTAGACATGGGAGCGGATGGAGCAACCAAAGTTAAAATGGCCATCAATTTAGTTGCACATGGAAAATGAACATCAAATTATCCTGATGGGTCGTTTGCATGGCATTATGGTGGATATTGAAGGAGCAAGCGTGAAGGTGTACTTTGAAGTTATTAAGATCATGGACGATAGTTATCAGTATCCAGCTTTGTTGAGAATCGATTGGGCTTTTGATATGGATGGCATAATCAATCCAAAAATGAGGAGTATGGTATTTGAAAAGATCGGTACCAATGTCGTTGTTCCTTTAGATCCCTCTGAAGGAGTGTGGTGTATAGAACCGATCTGTGAAGAGTATAGTGATGAAGATGTTAACCACATCTACAAGTTAATTTTGTGTTACGAAGATTATATAAACCTCGTTGTAGATGGGCGGATAAGCTAGGAGAAGGATATTTCATGTCATTCAAACTCGAATGAAGCATTGGAGAACTAGTAGAACTAGTTGCACAAAGTTTCTACTCTGCACTATAATAGCATGGTAAAATATCTTCCCTACAAATCAAATGAGGTACACAATTTTCCATATTATGATGGGATAGGTGATGTCAACATATTCTCAATAAATTTGAAAGGGATGTAATTGAAGAACAATGTTTCGAGGCCTTGGATATAGCCTTGAAGGCTATGCCTGTGCACTAGTGGGGCACACATTAAGATACTATAGGAGATTGGAGGGAGTACTGAAGATTGATGAGGCTCACGTTTGGTCATGCAAAAACAAGGATCAAAAAGAAGTTCACTAGAACAGATGATACTCAAGATCATTTTTCTCAACGAACTAAAGGATGGGGCAAAGAGTCTAGACTGGAATGGGTACATATATTTGTTCACACTTTGGATGTAATACTAATGAATTGGTATCTTGAAATGGATTTGCGCCATCCTACTGTCAATTGGATTGATATGAAGGATAGTTTTATATTGAATTTTATCTTTGAGGATGATTATGAGTGTATAGACGATGCCCTTCAAGAAGTTCGAGCAACAATTTTCTTGACACCAAATGAGCTGATGACTTTGTTATAGCCCGACTGGATTGCACAATTGTACCACCCACTTGAATGTTATAACATGACCATTGAGGAAGGTGAGGAAGATACATGCAACATTAATATTCCTGAGTCAGAAGGAAAAATCGAAGTGGTCGGACCCAGTCTTAAAAATACCCTATGTAATGCAACATGTGAAGGCGTGGTAGGTCAAAATAGGCTCAGACGTGGAGCCCAAGTTAACATGAATAGGAGATTACTAGGATGAGGATATAGTAGGAAAGGTCGTCAAGTTACTAAATGAGTACTAGGAGTTGTTTCCAACAAAGTTTATGTAGTTAAGAGGCATCGTGGGAGACTTAGGTGTCATGAAAAATAATTTGAAGTGAGATACAATGCCTATAAAACAACAACCATATAGGCTGAACTCAAAATAGTCATAGCTAGCATAATTAAAACTATGGAAGAATGTGACTGGGTAAGTCCTATAGTGGTATAGGTCAAAATGACAAAGGGAGAAATAAGGATCTATGCCAATTTAAGGAAGTTGAATGACACATGTGTACATAACCCATTACCAACATCACTCATAGATGACGTTTTGGAAAATGTAGGATGTAAGGAGGCCTACTCCTTTATAGATGGGTTTTCTGGATAGCATGAGATTAATATAGCACTGAAAGATAGGAGTAAGATGACATTATCTACTGAATTGCGATCCTTGTCATATAGAGTCATGTCGCTTGGGTTGAAGAATAAACCGACAATATTTCCCAGAGTTGTCATCATAGCATTTAAAGAAATCATTGACAAATTTCTATAATTTTACTTTGGTGACTTGACAATCTTTGGATTGATGAAAAATCATGCTTCAAGCCTGTTATTGATGTTGGATATTTACAGGAAGTACCAAATTTCATTAAACCTGAAGAATCTGTATCTTATGGAATTTTATCGGGACATGTTGCCTCTATGCAATGAGTGATGGTAGATTTCACAAAAAAAGCATTTATTATTAATTTGAATCTACCAAAGAATGTGAAACAGCTACCTGGAACTCTTGGACACACTGGATACTATCATAAATTCATTAAGGAGTACATACAGATCACCATGCTAATGGAGAAATTCTTAAAGAAAGATGTCACCTTCTGTTTGCATGATGAGTTTCAGAAGAGCCTCGACATCATAAAAGAGAAAATGGTCATTGTGTCGATCCTCATGTTTCTCGATTGGAGGAAGGAGTTCCACATTCATGTGGATGCATGATGTATAGCTTTGAGAGTTATCTTAACGTAGCTAGGAGAGGGGGATCTTGATCACCCCATTGCATTTGCGAGTCACATATTGTCTAAGCTAGAGAGGAATTATTCAGCAACAAAGTGAGAAGGCTTGGCTATGGTGTACACACTGCAGAACATTAGGCATTATTGGTTGGGTGCACACTTCAAGATGTTCATGGACCATTCTACACTGAAATAATTAATGAACAAGCATGTGTTGGGGGGGGGTATTTGTAGATGGCTATTGTTGTTCCAAGAATATAATTTTGAAGTAATAGTCAAGCCCGAATGATTGAACGTTGGGCATGAGCATTTGCTAGAATCGAGACCGACTAAGAATCGACAAATACTGAAGAATGATTTCCTGATGCAAAAATCTTCATAGTAGAGTTTGGTAATGAACATTTTGTAGATATTGTTTAATTTTTGACTACCAGAGTAGTTATTGTGGACTATACAATGGAACAGAGGAAATAACTAGTAGTTAGAGCGATGAAATTTTCTCTAATTGTTGGAAATTTGTATAAAATGGGCCTTTATGAAATATTACGCGGATATGTCCTTGGTGATGAAAGAGATAGCATTGTGGTCAGAGTTCACGATGTTTTCAAGGGAGAGAACTACAATAGAAAGAAACTGCAGAGAAAATTTTGAGGTCAGGATTATGGTAGCCCACGGTGCACAAGCATTCTAAGGACAATTGTAGTGCTTGGGATGTTTTCTAGAGTACGAGGAGGCCATCGTGGAGATACTAATTGCTACTAAATACATAAGTTACTTTGCATGCTTTTGATAAATGGGCGATTGATTTTGTGGGCACAATTAATCCATGAGGCAACAAACCTGGTGTGTAATACATTATTACTGTGACAAATTGTCTAACCAAGTGGATTGAGGCACCACTAATAAAGGATTGTAGTTCAGACACTACTGCACACTTCATCTTTCAGTATATATTATCGAGATTTCATTTCCTGAAGATCATGATGAGTGACAGAGGAATGCACTTCCTCAACCACACTATTGAAGCATTAACAAATCGTTTCACGTACATCATCAAAAGAGTATGGTTTATCATGGTCACGTGAATGACACGGTTGAGGATTTTAAAAGAAATTGGAGAATGCTTTGACAAAGGTGTCCAATGTCAACTGAAATGATTAAGATGTATGCGTCCCCACTGTGTTATGGGCATAAAAGACTACTAGAAAAAGTTGATAGGGGAGACTCTATTTCAACTAGTGTATGGACAGGAAGTTGTAATGTCGATGGAATATATAGTACCACGTCTATAAATTAAAACATTCACAAATGTGGTGGATAATGACATGATGGAAGAAATATTGGAACAAATGCTCACACTAGACTAAGATCGCTTTCTTGCATGATTTCACCAAGTGGTACAAAAAATCTTGGAAAAGGCATGGCATGATTGAAATACTAAGTAACAAACTTTTAAGAATGGAGACTTGGTTTTGTTGTATGATAGCAAGTTCATAAAGTTCCTTGTTAAGTTTAAGATGCATTCGCTAGGCTCGTACATTATCAAGAATGTCTCAAATAGTGGTGCAACTTAGCTTGCGAATCTCAATGGCGAATTATTGTTAGGTGAGTAAATAGGAGTAGGTTGAAACTCTATAGGGATGATTCCATCCATAGGGTTGCACAATAACTATATGAATGGAGAATAATATTAGTGCTATAGGTAGTCGGATGGAATCACAAAACTATAAAGTACTCTACTAATGAAAGACCTTGTCAAAGCAGGGTTGCACAACATTTAGGAGGATGGCGCAACTCGAGAAAGTTGTGATGAAGAAGGGGTAACTACACTACATGGAGGTCTGATGTAGTTCATCTAGAATATGACTGTTTGGGTTGATTTGACTGAGAAATTTTTGTTAGAAGGAGTGGGGGAAACACATTTAAGGAGCATATATGAGTAAACCTGCCATCAATCCACGTTTATGAAGAGGATCCGGGGGAATTAAGTGTTTTGAATTTGAAAAAGGTTATAAATATGGATTTCCACTACACATTCAGATGCTTTGGTTGTTGAGAACTTGTTGTGTGGTTTTGCATCTAAGTGTACACTGAGAATTTTATTGCACGTTTGATTGGAGTTGGAAAGATCTTGAGCAGGAGTTTCTCAGTTGAGGGCTAGAATCTATCATGAAAACTTCACAACCAGAGCATACTACTGCAGCAATACAACCACAAGCTAAGTCTACTGTCACAACAACAATGGAAACGAAGTAGAAGAATCCCCAAAGGACCCATGTTAGGAAATCACCAAGGAAGACCCCACAAAATAATGGAGTAAAGAGAGAATAGATATACAAAAGCAACTGATGGAGCCCAAAGATTTGGATGAGTAAGAAATAACAAGAAACTTTGAGGATATCATCACAGACGAGGTGGAAGCAATCTCTAGGTTGCCACCCTATATCCCACTCAGGAAGCCAACTAAAAATGTGACAAAGGATCCATATTCTATCAAGTAAAAGATATTTACACCCCTATTACGAGAGGAAGTAATGATAGAGGGAGAGTTGTTGGCTGGGGTGCCAGAACTATGCATGGAGGACTTGGATTTCAATGATCACAGTAAGTATCTCTAATTCGATCCCAACAAAGACCTCCAATATATTTATTACAAATAATATGGAGTGACAAAGGTTGAGCCCATGAAGTGGGTATTAGGGATTCAACATGCTGGGCTACTGAACATGCTTTATGTTCCACACTTCGGGCACAACAACACAAACAAAATCTATGTGCGCCAAATGTTATGACCAAAAAAATGATCACCTAGCGTAATTTACTAGATGGATTGAGGTACACCACATAAAGCTAATTTTACCATAGTGAAACTGCTTTCACTATGACAAATTACCTAATAAACCACCTTTATTAAATAAGTTATAGTAAAACCCATGAAGAATAATTAAATAAATCACTATTATTTGATTTTCTTCTAGGAATAATTAATTTAACCACTATTTTATTATTATTCCTTGTCAAATTTGACCCAATCATGAAAAATAAAGAGATAAATCATTATTTTTCTTATGTTTCTCTAAGAATAATTAATTAATCACTAATTAATTATTATTATTTGTTAAATTTGACTAAATCCCTTACAAATAATTAAATAAATCCTTATTTGTTTATTATTCCTTAACGAATTCATTGACATAATAAATAAATCATTTATTTATTTATTATTATAAATAAAAGTTTAAATACTTTTTCCCTCCTAAACAAATATAATAAAATATTTCAAGTGGTAATTCCAAGAATGGGATCAACAATATTTATTTATTGCTCATTATTTGAGGATAACTCAATATTTTGTTATAAATACGAAGGTTTTCCATTCATTATTCACTTTTGATTATTTTCATTGTCGCACACCATATTTTTATTGGATTTATGCATTATAGAGGAGAGAGACTCCACAAAAGCTGAAAGCGTTTGAGGATTGGTAAGAACCCATCTCATAGAGGGGGATTGGTAACATATCCTTTTCCCCTCACAAGTGTTATAATAAAATCATTCTTTACATATTTGGTTTCCATTGGATGTTTTGGGGTTATTACTCTTTATTGTACTGTTTAACTATGATTGCAACATAGATTAGAATTTTGGCAGGTTTTGTTTCTATCAATAGTTACAGAGCTATAATGTTTAGCAATCATTTCTATTGTTGAGATTGTCTGTCATCCACGATCTTAAGTGGGTTCTTTTCATACATCATTGAGAAGAAAACACTACAAAAAATTGGTGACTTTGTCCATTTTATACTTGAGATCCATAAATCTGGGTGACCTTTGGTTTTCAATTTAGGGTTTCTTATTTTTTCAATCTCTTAATGTTCCTAGTGTTTTAACCTTATATCTGATAATCTTCTGACTTCCACAAGATTTCTGGTTGTTTTCGCAAGTCATAAGAACCAGTCGAGGCAAATGTGACACTTTTTTCTGAAAATTTCAAACAAAAATTCTTGGAGTAGAAATCACCATTTTTAGACCAAAAGGTGTGATCTGGGCTCTCGAATGCATCTTTCTGCCCAAAAAGTGTGATTTCTTCAGAAAATAGATCAGAACTTGCGAATTCTGGTTTTTAATGTTTTTCTCAAATCTATTTTTGGGTTTGGTGAGAGATGTCTGTTGGGTGTATGACTCCTCTCTCATCCCACTTAGGCCTTGATCCCTTATGTTTTACTCATCGAAGTAAAAAATATCCTCTCATAGGGCTTCAAGTACATTTCTGCCTTTCTAGGATGAGTTTAGTTGAGTGATTAGTCTGAGTTTCTACAACACCTTCAACCACATTTTCCAGATCTATAACCTTTTGTTTCAAATCTAATAAGATAAGTTGATACCATCCATAGTTCCACATTCAAACTTGTTTGGTCATTCCCTTAGGGTCCCATTGATGGCCGTAGGTGTTTCAAACATCTCCCTATCTTTTTGCAACAATATTCCCCTCTGGTCTTTTGTTGTTGTTGCACCACTTTCCAACCTCTTAGACTTACTTGATCCCATTCACATCGATATTCAGATCTATTGATCGTCTTAGTGTATTTTCCATCGGTTTACCCACATAGTAGTACAGTGTTTGCAAACCTGGTTTGGGTGGGGTTTAGTTATTTCTTTTCTTGTTTACTTTATGTTATTTATTTAAGTTTATTGGCAGCAAGAATTTTTCTTCCTTACAAACACGATTTGGAGTTAATCAATTAATACACTTGCACATAGAAGCACACCTTAAATGAAGGGTGCTTGGTTTACACCACCAAGCCAAGACTTAACATAATAAATATATAACACTGCATTAGAGACATAAGAAATATTGTTGATCTCCCTTCACCATTGATGTGTTCCGTGTGTCGTTCCATCATTGTGCCACCAAGGCATGAGTCACAGAGACTATGAGGCCTTCAACCTTAGTTTCCTCTTGTGCATATTACTCCTCCCCATTGGGTTAGAGTTCATAACCCTTCGAGTCCCCATCTTGACTCCTATCTTGATTCCTCATCTGAATCTAAGCCTCCTTCACCACATATCATCACCATGTCTGGACCCACAGCTAGTGCAGGAACCCATGCTAGTGGTGGCTTTGGTTCTACACTGGTAATCAGATGAGGAGGAACAGTCTCATGAATCCTTCTGGTGACCGCCATGCTCCCTTTTATGGCTAGCTTAAGTCTACCATATCTTAAGCAGTTGATAAATGACCCCATAAACCGTGATGCTGGTTGACCCTCTACGCCGACTAAGCTTCCCTTAGAAATCCAACAGTTCGAAGGTATTGTTGGAGAGGATCCTACCAACCATGTTTGATCCTTCAACATGTGGTGTTTTTACAACTCCATAGCTGATGACTCCATTCATTTTCAGCTCTTCCAATGCACACTCACTAGAGACGCTACGAAATGGTAGGTAGACCAGCCCACCACCTCTCATTCTATTTTCATGATGCTTGCTAAAGCCTTCTTGTCCTATTTCTAGTTACCTCTCTGATACAACAATCCTATTGAGATTTTGACCACATTCCTTCAATCCTTTGCTACTCGCTTTTCTGTCCATGTTCAAGAGTGGCGTCAAAGAAGGATCACATGTCGTGCCCCACCTTTTGAAGACCACGCCTATCTAGATTGATTTATTAAGAGCCTTTTATCCCCCATTGGGAAAGAAGGTGTGTCCCATTTTCCTCAAACTAACGAAGAAACTCTCGAGACCACCTTGAGATATGATCTAATTTATGAATAATCTGGTTATGTCTATATCATCATTCTAGACCTCCCACGTCATGGACGTGCTAATGCATTGAGGTCATCTAATGTTGCCGATAGTATCATTGGAATCATTTCACATTCTTTGCCATATTCTCAGAAATGTTATGGCTACCCAGAGGGTGGCACTAGTTCCTCCAACATTTATGCCCCTCATGCTAGAAACATGTTTCGAGGGCCCCAACCCATCTACCAAATGGTCGCTCCTTTGTATGCATAGCTTGTCTCTTCGATGCCTCAAGCATTAGCGTTGCAACCTCTCATGCATCCTCAGCCCCAGCAACCACCACCCTCACAGGGTCAGGTGATTGTGTAGCAGAGTGATACCAATCCCGAATATTCGAAGAAAAAGAATAAGGGGAAGGGTAACAAGGGTAAACAGGGTAACCAAGGTAACCAACATAGTGAAACCTAGGGGAACCAGCCTAACACCAACAACAAGCAATAGGGCGGCCAACCGAAGCATAACAAGTCTATTCATATGAATAAGTCGTGTGCATGTTGTGATGTACATGGCCACTATACGCATGTGTCCTATTCTACCCCAGATGTGCCAACTATGAGAAACTCAAGAAGGTTCTCTAGGTCAACAATCGCCTCAAAATTCTACACCACGTCAACCAGTCATGCTTGCAAATCCTTTCCCTCAGCAGGGATTTGTTGCTACTCAACCCCAACCAAGTCAAGTAGCTCACCTCCCCCAACCTTCTGGTCCCAGTGACTGCCAAATCGTCATGATGGATTCTAACGAGGTCAAGACCTCTGATGAATAACCAACCCCTTAGCACTCTCTTGTCACCATCTCATCCAAGTCATCTAGATCCACCCACACAGGACCTCCTCTGTTTGTGGGTGCCTCTCCTATATTTCCACTAGAAACTATTCCTCCAAGCCTCAACCATCCAGGAGCTATTCCACTGAGACATTACCTTACAACCAAATACCTTTCTTATTCCCCCCTCTAGGAGTATTTCCTATCCCTATCATGGCTTCGTTGATCCCTATGACCCCTATCACTGCTCCAATTCCACCACAACCTCAACTTGAACCCACTCCTGTTGTGACAACATCCAGACAGGGGGGCAAAGCCAAGAGGAACGAACCTAAGGACAAGGCTCCCCAAGCTTCTCCAGCCCCCAAGGCCCCAAAGCCGTCACATCTGTGCGCTTTGTGTGAAGTGTTTGGGCATGCCACCAATAATTGTCATGAGCTTCCTTGACTTAATCATTTGGTTCATGCAATGTTCTATGAGTCCAATATTCCAGAATTCCATGTTAACGTACTCATCCCACCTAAGAAACTCAAAACGCTTCGTACAAACCACCCTTGTGCCCTTTGTGATATTCAGGTCACTATTCACATTATTGCTCTGATCTCGATAAATTTCACTATTGCCTGGGGGAAATTCGTGAATACAAGGACACTCATAGTAGAGCCTCTACTCCTATACTTCTGGATTTTAGTACCACTAATCAACTAGAACAGGGAAACTCTAGCCCCAATATTATGATCCCTCCCCCTATGTTGAGATGACGGACACCATAGGCCCCATGCTTTACCTGTCATCATCCTTGAGTTCCTCATCGGGAAGCCATTTTGAGGTTGTTGCTTGTGTTTCTATCGAACCCCTTCTGACGGAATCCTAGGTCTCAACATCGGTAGACCCTTCGTCTCCTAGTCCGTCGTCTACCATTAAAGACGATGTGTATGTGAAACTTCTCTCTCAGGTTGACATAATAAGTAATACCGCCACATCATGTAGTCAATCTTCCTCTTGTCTACCCATCTCTTAGCTTGATGGGGACACCATGGAAGCTATGTCTACCCCTGGTTACCCCTACCCTTAAGTAAGGGGGAATTTCTTTAGAGGATTTTGAAGGCCATTTCCTTCTTAATTCTCCCAATACACTCTACCTCAAGAATTGTTGATGACAAAACATCCATTTAATTTGTGTGTCTTTATTTGTGTGATGTAGTTTACATAGATTGTATAATCTCATTTGTTGTGTTTTACACATTTTAGATGGATCCACCATCCACACCGTATATTGGTCATGCCGATGGTGTAAGTCGCTTCTCCTGGGGTCTAGCCTCGGTAGGCTAGGCCATTTTTACCACCTTGCATACATTAGTCCTTTCAAATGGCATGAGTATTGGATCTACCACTAATACTCACACAAAATATGATGCATTGATAGGTTTGTTAGTCGATGCCCTTGCTCATAGCATCCTTCATCTGCATGTTTGTTTAGATTCCTTTCTTCTTGTCATGTAATTGAATGGTGTATATCATGTGCATAACCAAGTTCTGTTTAGAAAATATCTATGAGTGAAGCTATTGCTATGTGAATTTGAAACTGTTACGTTCAATGATGTGCCTAGAGCCCAAAATCACTATGTATATACCATTGCAAAGAACATTCTAGATTGGCATTCATCACATGTATAACACATAAGACAAACACAAATAAAACAAATGGAGAACCATCACTGCAATATAAAATGCTTAATCATATTATGTATCATATAAGTGTTTGGAGCCCATAGCTCTAAATACATCTAGTATGCCCATACAATACGGGGGGGCACATAGGCCCCTACATCTCCTTTGGAGTATCTCGTGCCAAGTTGGGTCGAGATGCTTAAATCCCTTAGTCGAGCGCTCGAAACACAATGGAAATCCACAAACTCTTCCTGTTAGGGGCATTATTTCCACCTTCACATACCATATCAGTATCCCATGCTTGGGGGCATGATGGTTTTCCCCTATCCATATTATGAAATAAGTCTCGACCTAGATCACACTAGATCTGGGTATGGTCAGTTCTCCTTCCATTCCTTGGATATTTTGTCCTATTAGCCACTCCGGCGAGCGATATGCACATAGCATACCGTAGATGTTTGATACCGTATCTTGAAATATTATACTCTCTTTACCACCTATTTCCCATGTTTAAATTAGTGGGTGAAGCTAAATGTAGACCTCCTCTAGAAGTTCATTCTCATTTTCCTCTTCCCTTAATCCTCCAGTAGGAACCATCGTTCCAAGAAGCGTTAAGGCCATCTTTAGACAAGTAAGGCCACTTTCCTAAAATTTCTAGATCTTGATTCCAATGGCTGGTTTTTCTGCTACGATCTCCACAAGATTTAGGGCCTTTTCCTCCTGTCCAAATTCACCACAACTCACTTAGCAAATGAACAGAAATTGGAGGGAAAAAGTCCTTTCATACAAAAATTTCAATTTCTTTTATCGCCCATTCTAGTTAGATGGTAGCTTAGTTTGATGTACCATTAGAACCATTAGAAAGCTATCACTGGGCTCTAAAATGGGTCTTCCTTAGTGTTTGATGATTTGACACCTCACTAGGAAGCCATTTGTCAGTGAAAGATTAGTTCACCATCTCTCAAAATTGAATTTCGTCATAAAGAAACACTTGTATTTTGAGGTCCAATCCCTCTTAATACTTGTCGTACCATATGAATATTTTCATCATGATTAACCATAATTTACTCATGTTTTCATGGTCCTCATCGAGATTAGTCTATCTTCCAGCGTCATCGAGTCACCCTTGTTTGGAGTATCCGCGATGAGTCACCCTTGCATTCTTAGAGTCTATTTCATGTCCCATCATCTTATGTCAAAGTATTCGATCCATATTTGCCTACCATTCATCCTTTGTTGCCCATTTTGGCCTCCATTCATACTATCCCCATCCCCTCTGTAGTTGAGTCAGTTGCTACAAGGTCAACCATTCACTTTATGCTCTGACAAATGTAGTCAATTTTGTGTCCCTTAGTCCCCTTTTCCCCATTATCCCTCATGTTAGTTCATCAGACACATTAATATTTTACCTCATGCTTTAGTTGAGGATCCTCATTGCCTCATCTATCATGAACCCTATTCTATCAACATTAGCTCATTTATTCAAGAAGAATAGCCTAGACGACGGTGTATATCGATTCCAGATTCCATTCCTGGTCAGCATCATGGATTGATTAGAGGGTCTCATTATTTCCCTTTCCTTGATCATTTCATGTTCGTGATCCATACACTTGATGGTCAAGTGATGTAGTGATTGTGCTAGTGATTCCTGGGTATGTGTGAGATGTTTTAAACCTCATGAAGGGGTGGCCGTTCAGGTAGTCTGTTATAGACATTTTGGGCACTGCAACTCCAATCATAAATGTCCATAAACTGAGGGCTCCTAAGTCTCTAAAAGTGTTCCTTCACTACCTAAAGGAACAAGGTGAGCTGATTACATCATCTCCCAGAAGTTCTCCACTAAAAACTGCTCAGAAATGGTCAAAACTAGACCATACTAAATACCCAGGGTAGAGGGTGCAATGCATATCACCCTCACAGTGTAAAGGATGCGATGCATACTGAATGGGCCCTTTGAAGGGTGCGATGGGTGAGAATGGACAAATGGCAGAGACAGTTTCCGAGGTGAAAGATAATGGAATCTTCCAGAAACTTCCCCTCTGACACTTGCCTCTATGTTTTCGACTAGGGATGAGTAAGAGATCATCAATCTCCAAGTGGAATCAAGAAATCTTAGAGAGAGGACACTAATCAAGACCCTATAAGATGATTCACCCCCCTACAATCATCTATATATGGATCCCTCATTACAAAGATCTAGAGGCTGGAATCTTGTATCTTGTAGAGAAGTTTTGTTGGTTTTCTGGTGAAGCTTCATAGTGTTGGGTGATCTAAGCTTTACTTGAGGTGAAGAAGGGATTTCTTGGTAAAGGATGATGCTGGGTCGCAACAATTGGTTGTAATCTTCCTGCTTTTCTTGATATTGATAAAGCTATTCAAGTTTTCCTCCATATTCTTTTATGTTTTATTATATACGAATTTGTATGGTTAATAATATCTGGTCCTGTGTTATTTATGAATATAGATCTATGTTATTTGATAGTAGTATGCTACTTTGATTCCACAGGTGCTTTTTGGAAGCTGGATGGACAAAGAAGAAGTGGCAAAGATCTATTAGGAAGGAGAGGAATCAAGTAAGGAACCAAGCGCAAGACTAAGGTTGGTGTCCTTTGTTCCACTCTTATCTATTTTCATAAAGGAAAACAAAAGTGGTATTTACTTGTTTGTTTCTAAGATAGCTACCAGTCTAAGTGCGAGTTTTATCTCCGAGTGGACACTATTCTCGATAACAAAATGGTGACTTCGCTGGGGAGTGAATAGATTGTTTTTTAGTCTATATTTGTTTGTTTTATAATCTTACAGACAGAGCCTGAAGTTAAGCCAACTAGCCTTCGAACTCCATTTGTTATACAAATGCAAAGTAGATCAATGCTGCTTCAGTCTATCTCTGGGTTTTGTTTATAAATTGAACAATCGATCTGCAAATGTTCTAATTTCCCTAAGTGGTGGCTCTAGTAACCTCCTTAGATAAACCCATGTGATTTACATTTACTGAACATCACTTACTCGGCCTAAATCCCTGAACTAAATTGCAAATTGTGAGAAAGAACTAGTTAAAAGTCTTGCACTGGTACCATCGCACCCTCCCTTCAAGGTAGTCTATATGCATCGCACTTCCCGTGTGTTGTAGGTGCGCTGCATACTGGATTCCCTATGTGACAGGTGCGATGGTCAGGGAAGGTTAACTTTACCTTCAGACTTTGGTTTTTCTTCACTTTTTTCAGTTCTATTCAGGAGTGTTGCTATCTGTGGTCAGTATATCTCTGTGAAAACCACTTCTCTTCCATCATTCTACCTCTATTGTGCAAAGAACTGTAAGTGTGTTTATGTATTGTGCACCATTTTTAGTTCTCTTTTGCAAAGAAGTAGCGTAGTCGTACTGTCGTTTCTTAATTTGGAAGTGTCGTAAGTGTCATTTTTAGTTATAGAAGAGAATCCCATTGTTCTTGATAGTCGATTATACTGTTACTCTTGTATATGATTTGAATTAGTAGTTTTTAATGTGTCGAAAAACAGTTTTCATTTCGAAATAACAAAGTGTCACCCTTATCTTCACTTCAACTTGAAAAGAAATTTGTTAAGTATTGTCGCTTTGAAAACAATTCAGATTTTCACTTAGCTTTCTTATCATCATTTATACATTAAGAAGGCTGAAAAAAAATACATGCATGTGCATTTGCATTTAGACTGCTTGGTTTGATTTAGGACAGTGCATTTAGTGTGTGCTCTGTGCTCTTTGTTGAAAGACTCTCAACTTTCTTCCCTTAGTAGCTAGGACTTGCATTGCCGAAAGAAGATTAAACAATTGTTTATCATCTTAGACTGCATTTTAGGAATTTTATACACATCACGTGGTGAACCTGAAAGGAAAATTTTTAAACAAGATCAACTATAAAATAAATTTAATGAATCTAAAAACACTTTGGAACCTAACGCATAACATCTAGAAGTCTAGGCTAGAGATGTATTCTAGCGAAGTAAAACCTGGTAACTGTTGTTTTCATTGTTGGTTGGGTGATTCCTCCACTCTGAGACATCAAGTGCCAGTATGGACTTGTGCTCCCATGTATCGTCGAGTATATATTTGGAGACCACAATAGGCTACATCCTTTATCCTTAGCAAGCCGTGTCTACTGCCCTATCGATCGCAATGCACTGAACACAACATTCAGGAGGATTGACTGCCGTACCATAAAAAGTATTCTGCAATTTTGTGATTGGTTTGGTAATCCCCTCTGCCTAGATTTCCATAGAAGTCTATTTTGCTCCTTTTCAAACTCCTTAAAAGAAGAGGTCCATCTAAGCACTTGTCACTTTAGGCTCATTAAAAATCGAAGGCGACTAGAGTCATATTTTGTTTTCTCTTGACTCTTTAAAATTGGAAAAACAAGTTGTGTCAAAGGGCTAAAATTTATTTTAATCAGAATAACATCACAAGCTCCCTCGTTGGTCTTTAGGTTGAGAAAAATGGAGTCTACCAACCAAGGATTTTCCCTTGAAGGAAATCTGGGTCCTTTCTCCTCTTGGGGAGATGTTGGTGCACCACATATGACGACATTGTCACTTCCAGGGTTGACAATTGGTTTTCCCATATGGCTCTTCTCTACCTCTATCGTTCAGAATACCGTAATTCCTAAACAATCAAGTGAGCAACTAGATGATACTAGAGTTGCCCCCCAAACTTCTACTTCCTCTATTTCTCCCTCTCCTCCTTCCTCTTCACTTGATAAAGCTGGTAAATATAAGGATCAAGTAACTGAGAAGAAGAAGAAGAGGAAAGAGAAAAAAGAAAAGAAGAAGAAAGAACCAAAAGCGAAAGGGGGAAACCATGCGTCATCTAGCGAAAATCCTCACATCGCACCGTCTAAACCTAAATATCCATGTGTCATTTACAAAGGATACCACTATCATCGAGATTTTCCTTGCATCCCTCAAATCTTAAGGGATTAGTCTCCTCGTTTGCACAATCTGATATCGTCAACCTCTGATGATCATGTTGAAAGCACACCATCAACTACTGAAAGTGAAGTATCTGGATAGAAAAGGAATCACAAATTTCCTTGTAAATTGTGTGAAGGCAATCACGCCATCCACTATTGTCCTTTCCTAGATGAAGCTAAAAGAGTTTTGGATGACCGTCCTGCTTCACCGCTACGGCTCCCTCCTGGATATAAGAAACTCTTGCCAAGTCCGCCACTGGTTGAAAATCTGGCTAGCATGCCTTTGTGGTCGGCTGAAACATCTATCATTGAAAATTATCCCTCTGAATCTATACCAGACGAAATTCAAAAAGTCGAGGCGACAGTTCACCCGGTCTTGCATTCAGAATGTTCATCTTCGGATGATACCGTCACTGAAGAGAAAGAGAATGACACCATTCAAATTATTTTCATAAACACAAACTCCAATGAACTTGGGGGTAGTCTACCCATTCCTTTACTGCAGGAAGGAAGTTCATCAGAGTCATATTTGGTCGTCTCTTCGGTCCTACCTCCAAGCAACCTAGTCATTTCCTTCGATTGGAATCTACTAGGCAGACCCCGTTTACTAGCTAGTGTACCATTCTGAATCATTGTGAAAGCTTACAGAATGGTCATGGCTGGTACCATCATAGATGAAGGGGCTTCTGTGAGTATCCTTTCCTCAACTACTTGGAAAGCGCTTCGTTCACCATCGCTTTTGCTTGAAATGAGAAATCTGACAGGCTTTGACAAAGGAACCAGTCGACCGTTAGGGATCCTTCCCAATGTGCCCGTTACTTTGAGAAGGAAAACCGTTCACATGAACGTGATGGTAGTACAAGGACCCCTGGATTATGGATTATAATCTACTCCTTCGGCGTGACTATATTTATTGCATGGGAGCCATCGTCTACTCACTCTTTAGAGTAATGTGTTTTCCGCATGAAGGCAGAATGGTCAAGCTCGTAAATGAACTGTTATTTCCCGGTTCACACATAGAAAATAGTCAAATGCCATCCCTAAATGGTCTTTTCACACAAGGAATATCTCATCGATCTCCATTCCATCCACCTGATGAGCGCAAGTGATTCAGGAGGATATGACAGAAACGTAGGGGACATGCACCCTTGTCTATTTCGGTAGGAAAACCTCGGGTATAGTGTAGGTTTCCATGGAGGATATATGACTCGTCTGAGACACCCGTCTTGATAGGAAAATGGATTAGACTGGAATAAGATTCCCTCGTTAAAGTTATGTGAGTGGAGGCAACTGCGCCACTCACTTTTGTCTATTTTGGTAGACATCGCCAAGGACGTATTTTGTCTGCGATGCGAATGGAGAGTTTTCATGGTAACCTCAGAATGTTTCGCTATACCTGGGGGCATGCAAACGTTTTTGCATGCAAGCAAAGACCGACCATTTATTTTTTAAATTTGTAGGTCCTCTAACCCTTTAAGCTTGTAAGCTTGGTCATTTCGTAGCTTGCATAAAGAAAGGATCCGGGGAAAAGCTTTAAAAGGTGCAAGCCCCATAAAAAGTGGCATCTAAGATGAGATATCCTTATTATATGATTGGCACAAGTAGTTTTAACGTGGAATTCAAGCTCGTTAAAAAATAAACATAAGCAACGAGCAAATGTTTCCCCCAGAGTTTAATCTCATTAAACAATGAACCAATTTTCCGGTAAATAACCATTGTGAATGCATTATCATCAGTTTTTGAGCCTTGGTCATGTTCTCATCATCACCTCCACTCTATTTTAGCCGTCATTCGCCTCCATTTGATTGTTTACACTTTCGAGGAACATCTGCGAAGAGTGATTCTATTAGCCATCCTTGTGACACTGCCATGATTGGAAAATTCCAAACCTTACCTGGAATCAGCTGATACCCAATTCATCACTCGTTCCTCGAAAATGAGTCTCCTTTAAGCTCTTTTCAACTGACTCATAAAATATGAAAAGATTGCCAAGTGATTAGCCTCTCTAGCTCTTTAAAGTCATCGAAAGTGTTATCCCTCCTCTAGATTTTAATCTTTTTGGACTTGAGGGATTATTACACAAAAATATCGAGCGCTTGTCTTGTTCGCCTCGTTAAAACTATCGAAAATTCATCCCTTTCGTATTATTTTACACTTTTTTGGATTTAAGGGATTATATGACGAAAAATAATCTTTGGAGTTTCCTTTCCATCCATTTTAGACTCTCTAAAATTGAAAAGGACCGAGTTATCTTTGTCGTTAAACTCGTTAAAACCGAATAGCGACAAACTCGTCCAAATGGACGAGAACGAGTTTCAATGTCGCTAGGCTCATTAAAATATAGCGACAGGTTCACCCGAAGGGAAGATTATAGAACAATCATATGTTATCCTCCTGAAGCTTGACAAAAATAGAGAGGTACTGGTCAACAATGACTCGGGAAAATTGGGAAGAAAACTTGAAAAAACTTTATTGGTAGCAAGTCACTCTTGAACATGACACTTTCTCTCTGCATCCGAGCCAGGTTGGGTTGTTTTGTTCACTGGTCATATCACCATTGGTCCATCACACCATCCCTCTTTGGGGTCAACGCTACCAATCCATTTTCAATGTCACTGATATGTTCAATAGAAGTCATTCAAAGAATTCACCTGTGTCTGACCCGCTGCAATACATTCACGCTCCATTCTTTTCATGGCTCCCACCCTGAACCCTGTATCATCATATCGTTTTCACCTCAAAAATCATTTGCTTCGTTCCGTGTCGTAGATGTGGGATTCATTAAGGCCCTCCTATGACGGGTCACTTCTTCTCGACATCAGCTCATTATCCAAGAAGTCGACCTAGGAACAACCCTTTCAGTATTTTGAAGCTTGCATGCCTAAATGGTAAGTTTCTCACTTCCGGTGACAGGTTTACATTAATGGCCTTCGACTAAGAGATTTTGTGTGGTGTTCAACGCCAAGTCCTTTTTCACACCATGTGAATTGTACTGTAGTACCTTTAGGGTCATTGTCATTATTGGTGATTCCTCTCGCGCGTGTTAACAACTTACATCATTGGATGGTAATCAGGCGATGTCCTTCCATGTTCGACTCCAGAACATTTTTCACATGGATCGACTTGTACTCTGAGTGAAGATTGAATGAGTTTTGAAGACCCTAGATCTAGTTTCATCCATCCGGGCTGCGATATATCCAGGAATATAAAGACATCAAATGTACATCATTGCCGAACAGATGATCATCCAAATCAAAGGATGATGAGTCTGAATCATCAGTCTGCTTCACAGACAATTGTATGTCCTATGTACATGAAAATGAATTTATAAAGCTAAGCACGGGAATGCCCGCCTCAGCTAGATCATGAAAAATATTATGAAGATAATGTATTGTATTGTATCTTATTACAGGTCGCCTCCCAACTCGAAAAAACTTCGTATCCTCATGGTAAAGCATTTCACCAGACATCAAAAGATTAATGACCTCATGCTTTATGGGGCAACTGTTATAGATATTTTTGGGCACTGCAACCCCAATCATAAATGTCCATAAGCTGAGGGCTCCTAAGTCCCTAAAAGTGTTGCTTCACTACATAAAGGAACAAGGTTAGTTGATTACATCATCAACCAGAAGTTCTCCACTAAAAACTGCTCATAAATGGTCAAAATTGTACCATACTGAATACCTAATGTAGAGGCTGCGATGTATATCACCTTCCCAGTGTAAAGGGTGTGATGCATACTGAATGGCCCCTCTGTAGGGTGCGATGGGCGAGAATGGACAAATGACAGAGACAGTTTGCGAGGTGGAAGATCATGGAATCTTCCAGAAACTTCCCCTCTGACACTTGCCTCTCTGTTTTCGACCAGGGATGAGTAAGAGATCATCAGTCTCCAAGTGGAATCAAGAACTATGAGAGAGAGGAAACTAATCAAGACCCCAGAAGATGACTCACACCCTTACAATCATCTATATATGGATCCCTCATCACAGAGATCCAGAGGCTGGAACCTTATATCTTGTAGAGAAGTGCTGTTGGTTTTCTGGTGAAACGTCATAATGTTGGGTGATATAAGCTTTACTTGAGGTGAAGAAGGGCTTTCGTGTTGGAGGATGATGCTGGGTCAGAACAATTGGTTGTAATCCTCCTGCTTTTCTTGATATTAATAAATCCATTCAAGTTTTCCTCCATATTCTTGTATGTTTGATTGTATATGCATTTGTATGGTTAATACATATCTCGTCCTGTGTTATTTATGAATATATATCTATGTTCTTTGATAGCAGTATGTTTCTTTGATTCCACATGTGCTTTTTTGAAGCTCGGTGGATGAAGAGGAAGCGACAAAGATATATTAGGAAGGAGAGGAATCAAGTAAGGAAGCAAGCGCAAGATTAAGGTTGGTGTCCTTTGTTCCACTCTTATCTATTTTCATAAAGGAAAACGAAAGTGGTCTTTACTTGTTTGTTTCTAAGGTAGCTACTTGTCTTAGTGGGAATAGCAGCTCCGAGCGGACACTATTCCCGGTAACATAGTCCCCCACATGCCCAAATGCATACCTACTATGCTATAGCCTCAGATGCAGTTCCACGCAATTTATGGCTTTGGTTCCTATCAATCGGAGTTCTCATAGCATACACATCTCCCCCATATGATCCACTCAGTTTTGCAGGGCCCTTCCTTGTTGAGCAAGGCTTCTTTGGTTCTTCTATCCTCTCTCTCACCCATTTTTTGAGGGAAGGGACTTTGTATCTCATGTACTCAAATATTATTATATTCGTTCCTCACTCACGTTTTTACGAGGTGCATTATGTATATGTGACACACTGTATTATTTTCTGGCTATGCTATGGCAGTGTGTCATGTACCATTAAACATGTACTTTATTGCTCAGTTTCATATTTCTCGGTGAACCATGATTTTTGTACAAAGTTATCTTGCCGAGTATGGTATGCCTCCCCCATCTCATTGAGCTAAAGTACCATGACAAAAAAGAGACTTGCATTAGTCTCACCCACTTTATCACTATCCTCTCTCAGCTTCAGCTTTATTGGTATCTATCCCTCCCTCCTTGACTCCCTTGTGTTGTCTAAATTATTGTGTCTTTAGAATGTACTTCACTCATATATTTTTCTCCTGACACTGGTACATTGGGGGGCAACCTGTTATCACCAAAAAATTGATCATCTAGCCTAATCTACTAGATGGATTGATGTACACCATCTAAAGCCAATTTCACCATAGTAAAATTTCTTTCACTGTGAGAAATTACCTAATAAACCACCTTTATTAAGTAATTTATAGTAAAACCCATAAGGAATAATTAAATAAATCATTATTTATTTCATTTTCTTGTAGGAATAATTAATTTAACCACTGTTTTATTATTATTCCTTGTCAAATTTGACCCAATCATGAAAAATAAATAGATAAATTATCATTTATCTTATTGTTCTCTAAGAATAATTAATTAATCACTAATTAATTATTATTCTTTGTTAAATTTGACTAAATCCCTTAGGAATAACTAAATAAATCCTTATTTTTTTATTATTCATTAACTAATTTATTGAGATAATAAATAAATCATTTATTTATTTATTATTTCTAAATAAACATTTAAATACTTTTTCCCTCCTAAAAAAATATAATAAAATACTCCAAGTGGTAATTCCAAGAATGGGATCAATAATATTTTATTATTGTTCATTTTTCGAGGACAACTTAATATTTTGTTACAAATAGGAGGGATTTCCATTCATTATTCACTTTTGATTATTTTTATTGTCGCACACCATATTTTTGTTGGTTTTATGCATTATAGAGGAGAGAGACTCTACAGAAGATGAAAGCATTTGAGGATGGCCAAGAACCCATCCCATAGAGGGGAACTCCTAATATATATTTGCTCTCTTCACATTTTTTTATAATAAAATCATTCTTTACATATCTCGTTTCCATTGATGTTTTGGGGTTATTACTTTTTATTTCACTCTTTAACTATGATTGCAACATAGATCAGAATTTTGGTAGGTTTTGTTTCTATCAATAGTTGCACATCTAAAATGTTTAGTATTCATTTCTATTGTTGAGATCATTTTTAATGCACGATATTAAGTGGGTTCTTGTTGTACATCATTGAGAAGAAAGCAATACAACACCAAATATTAGCATTGGTACATGGTGGGTGTCTATGGGCTAGAATGTCAATCTCGATTGAATATATCTTAATTCAAAGGATAACTACATTGCCTCAGCAAGGAATAAAACCTGATGATGCATTTTCCAGAAAGTCTTAGGAGAAAGAGCAAGCTTATCAGGTGAAGAATGACTTCAACTTAGTTAAGAAGTCTTGGGGCTATGTGATCAGTTCTATTGATGATGTGGTTATGGATTTTCCGCGGCCGTTTTGGCTAGTAATATCATACGGAAGTGTCACATAGACAAAGTGTCAACCCTAGCTTTACTATTAGCTACGTAGTACAACAATGCGGTCCTACTTAATTTGGTCAATTACCTATGTCACAAGTTTTTTAAAGACTTCTGAGAAGTGCAGGAAGAAGGAAAGTGATTCCACTATGAGTGGCTATTTATTTTAATTGCATTAGTAGCATGTAAAACACCAAAGGATTTGTAATTCCCCAATGTGGACCCTCATGTGTGTGAGGCTACGAAGTTTGCATCATTGTGGCCATCTAAGGAACCAACCCGGGTTACAAAGAATAAAATATTCTAGGTTCTATTCGAGATGGATTTATGCAAAGTCATCAACCAAAGGTTGCAGCTATCACCCACATTATTTCAACAATATAACAACATTTTGAATTAAAATAAGGTTTTCATAGTGTCTTCATCCACGTGAAGAAAGAATTGGAGAAGGTATGACATGGACTACCATACCTAGTTTCTGAGGAAGACATGTTGATGGTCATGGGTAGGTCGTCAAGTTATTGGCTTACCCCAAAAAATGTAACAATGATAAGGAAGGCAAGTATAAGTAAGATCACCATAGTTACAGAGGCCAAAAAATCAAAGGCTAAGAAGGATCCCAAGAACTTACCTTTCACCGTCACAATTGACCTCGAGTAAAAGACTACAGAGGGAACTGAACGCATAGTAGAGAAGTAGACTGATGAGGGAAATCACGACAGCGAAAACCCCTTGGTGGACATGGATTACATTGATTCCCCATTTATAATGAGGAGGTGGCAGAAAATGAGTGTTGGTGATACACGAAAGAAGCATAATTGAGATAAATCCACCCGTGGATAGCCTTTGTTCCTCACTAAGGGGGACATTGATGAAATTAGTGACAACATCTGAGCTACGATGAAGGATATGTGTGGGAATATTGAAGATCAATACCGGGCAGTATTGATAAAGTCCAACAAGGCCTTAAATAATTACAAGTTTATACAAGTGTGATCCAAGAGAGAGTGGTTCAGGAAAGTGGGAATCGAGCAAGCATATTATCTTTGACATTCAAACTTACCGTAAATGTCTAGATAGTCCATTTTCCAGAAAGGTCACTACAAGTAGAGGTTGCAGAAGAAAGGGAGACCATACAAAAATTAAAGAATTTGAGCCTTAATCTTCTGGTGCTGCCCCTTGAGATGTTTCAAGAGCTCCATCAGGGCATCATAACCAAGCTCAATATATGGGAGCAATGTGCTCTTTTGGTCATCAATGAAGTCAAAATCAATAACCAACAGATGTTTGAAGAAAAAAATAAAGTGATGCAGGATCATGAGGAGGTGCACACAACCAACAGTTGGAAGAGGCTATAACCAACGTATGCACATTTCAATATTAGGTAGATTTAGTAGAAGATATCTAGAAACTAGTAGCTGCAGTCATAAAATTGAAGAAAGAGGTGTGCAAGGTTCGATTTAAATTGAAAATGCAGATTACAAAAATTCAGATGAATATTCAACCTACAATGCCACTGAAGGTACAAGAGCAGGACGAATCTACCATAAAAGCTTATATGGCTCAGATAACGACTGCACTCAAGGATTGTAGTCAAATTTTTGAAGACACAATAGAAGTGTGGGCCTCACTGTAGGAGGGCCCACATGTGTAGGAGATCAAAGTGAAGATCAGACATAGTAAATTGTAGTTCAACGAGCTTAAATCAATGAAGCATACCTTAGCACCTATGTGATGGTTCCCCTATCTTGAAAATGGAACACTTCTGTAGGGACATATTGTTGAGCTTCAAAGGAAGGCAAAAATCATCTATGTACAAGCACAAACTTAGATAGATGAGGACTATGCACTCTCAGAAGAATTTGAAGGAAAATTGAATATCATGCAACAAACATAGAGGATAATGGACCTCAAGGTAGAAGGGTTGACAAGATAGAAGCTATTGGACAAAGTTCGATAGCGT